>JAXQQM020087166.1:0-226413 GCA_034641835.2 Pinus albicaulis | reverse complement strand
TCGGAGTGTTGTGCGATTGATCGCATCGCAACTGTTTGCGATGAACTGATCGAGACCCTTCATATAAATGTTGTGATTGAAAAGTTTTTTTTGCGATTGCGATTTACAACAAGACTTCAAACTTTATATTATAAAGTTTTTGACTATAAGTGTGGTGGGGAAGTGGTTTTAATTAAATCTCATATGTATTTCGAAGGTTTTATAATGCGATTTTGGTGATCAGAAAGGGAAAAAAAGGGGGTTTTTAAAGGGAAATGATCATAAAGTTAAAAGGGAAAATGGGAAATATGGGGGGAGCTTAGGGAATAGAGGGCTTTTACTTCACTTAAGTATAAAATTCAATCCAGAAGTTAGTTTTGAGAGTGTAGTATACCGTTGGAAAGCTATTTCTGGGCTCTTTCTGATGGATCTACTTTGAAGATGATATGACGCTAAACATGTTGTGGAAAATATCTCTGAAAGGCAGGGACATCACTTTGTGGAGATAACAGCTTCTGAATGGTGACTGAAAAGAAAAGTATCATGTTTTCACCTCAAAACAAGGTTTTGAGGTGAAAATTACATCAAACTAAATGAATGATATCTCTGATCCTCCTGGTGCTATAACTTTGTATTTATTGACTTCCTCATGACCTTGCTGATCTTTATTTGAAACTTGACTCATTGATTTGACCATGGTGAGACCTTAGAGACCAATGAGACCCATCCTATGACCTATTAATATGATTTTTGAGAATGAAAGAGACTAGTGAATGAAGACCATAGGGAGGAAAATCAGCAAGTACCTCATGAGGGAAAACTGATAAAAATTACTACCATTAATGAATTCATGACCTAGCGGCATGGTGAAATTTATTCAGTATGAGACACCTAATATGCAAATGCAAAAGAGAAATTTTGATCACTGATGGCAGTATGACTAGACAGACACTAACATTGGCTCCAATGGGGATGGCAGCTCCTTGGAGGTGCCAAGAACACTGTAGAACAAGTAGCCTTATCCATTGGGCATGGAGTCAAAAATACTGAAAAAATGACACAATGCAGATTGACACTGACTCAAGACTGAGACTGAAAAACTAAAATAAAACCAAACCATACACATAACGTTCAAGTTTTATAGCCTTCACCTCGGGCCCCAAACTTCAATGACTGTGTACTTTGAAATTTGATAAGCATAACATGGTATATACAATGATGATGGCATAGATTTTGATCCTTTGTTTTCAGCAATGGTAGTGCTTTAAAAGCCTACCATTTACTGCTCCTCCAGGGCAATCTTGGCCATCCATTTCTGAAAGAAAAAAGGCATTCTGTCCTCTGTATGCTGAAATCCTATATGGTCCTTTCCATAGATTGTCGAACTTACCGTGCTTCCCTTTGTCTTCATTTCTGGTGTCCCATCTCAACACTATATCATCCAGCTGAAAATTTTCAGCTTTTGTCTTCCTATCATAGATATTCTTTATTTTCTCCTGCAACTGAATAGCATTCTGTGACACTTCCTCTCTTGTTTGTTGAAGGTGGATCATTTGATTGATTCTTCGTTGATTGTCATTGTCCTCGCTGCCAACTTCTTGCAATAATCTCATAACTGGGACTGTAAGGGATGTAGGAAAGATAACATCAGTACCATAAACCAGTTCAATTGGTGACATACCTGTTGATCTTTTACTGCTAACTCTGTCTGCCCACAGTGCATTGATGAGCTTTCGGTGCCAGTTTCTTTTGTTTGCCTCCAGCATTTTCTTAATTATATTCACCAGTGATTTGTTAGAGGACTCAGCCAGGCCGTTGCCTTGTGGATAATACGCTGTTGAATGGCCCGGCATGATGTTGTATTTATCACAGAAATCCATCATTTTCTTTGATCTGAATGTTGTTGCATTGTCTGTTACGATTTTGCATGGGCAGCCAAAACGAGATAAAATATTCGATTCCAGGAATTGAATGATTACCGTGTTTGTTGCTTGCCTGGGTGGGACAGCCTCGATCCATTTCGTAAAGTAATATGTCCCTGTCAGTATCCATCGGTGGTGTTCTGAGGATGCGGGATGAATTTCTCCAATGAAATCGAGCCCCCACTACTGAAAGGGTGCGTTCACCGAAACTAGTTTCAAAGTGAGTGGAAGAAATTTCTTCTTCCCTTGGAAGATTTTGCATTCATGACATTTCATCACGGTCTTATATAAATTAGAGAATAACATGGGCCAATAATATCCTGCTCTCAATATCTTGTTATTTGTAGTCTTCCAAAACAAGTGACTGCCACAGTCGCCTTTATGAAACTCGTGCATTACCTTCTGTGCTTCTTCTTCAACCAAAAAATTGAGAAGAACGCCTCCTAAATCTTTCCAATACAGAGCACTGTCTAGAATGTAGTATTTTTCAGATTTTAGCTTCAGATATCTACCTTTACTCTTGGACATGCCGGTAGGAGGTGACAAATGCTGAAGGACATAAACAATATCTGAATACCATGGGGATTGTAGAAAAATATCTAAAATTGGAACCAGCAAACCTTCATCTTCATCTTCTGCCACTGATATTATGAGGTTTATATCTAAAGCACGCAGATTTGATTAGGCCATCAATTTCACCAGGCCTTGGCCTTTGATCAACTTCGTGAGCTTGATCTCCAGATCGTACTCCAACATAGCTGCTATCCACTTACCCCTTCGACCTTCTGGACGAGTTTGCATCAATACATCCTTCACTGTTGCGTTAGGGACATAAGCTAGAGTATGTGAATGCAGAATATAAACCCTGAAATCCTTCAATGCCTTGATGAGAGCCAATGCCTGTTTTTCAATAATATTATATTTCAAAGCAGTGTCTCTAATAGTTCTACTGAAAAAGGAAATTGGTTTTTCGGTCTCATCTCTCTTTTGCATTAAAAAAACAGCCAAAGTATGCTCAGATGCAAATGAAAATATGATAAAGTCTTGAGTGTAGTCAGGACTGATAAAAAATGGGGCATTGGACAAAGAAAACTTTACCAGATTGAATGATTTGATGGCCTCCTCACTCCATTTAACAGTGTTGTCTTTCTTCAACATATTAGTCATTTCCCTCAAATGTTCAGCCATATTGGGTATAAATCAATGTAAGAAGTTCATCTTACCATTGAATTCTTGGATCTCCTTCTTGTTTCGTGGCAGTTCTATGAGCTGAATTGCCTCCACTCTAGCTGCATTGATGCGAATACCGCCTTTGGAGATGATGTGCCCCAAAATCTTGCCTTCATCCATGGCAAAGAGACACTTCTTGGGGTTGAGAGAAATTCCAAACTTTCTGCATCGTTGAAAAAAAACTCTCAAATGGTGCAAATGCTCATCATCTGATCCTGAGGATATTGTCAAATCATCTAGATAAATGACCAGAAAAACATCCTTTTCGTTGGCAAAATCAATTTCCATTGCACGCTGGAAAGTAGCTCCTACATTCTTCAGTCCGAAAGGCATTTTGGCATACTGGAAGGTTCCCTAGGGTGTTGTGAAGGCAATTTTATCTTGGTCCTTCTCATGCACCAAGATTTGGTTGTAGCCTGAGTAGCCATCAAGTAGTGACATCCTGGATGCTCCAACTACTCTCTACAGAATATGGTCCATTTTCGGAAGTGGATAATTATCCTTCAAGGAGGCCTTATTCAAGTTTCAAAAATCTATACACAACCTTATCTCTCCAGTCTTCTTACGCACCAGGACCAAATTCGAAATCCAATCAGAAAATCTAATAGGAACTATGATTCCTGCTTTGTACAACCTGTTTACTTCCTTTTCAATTGATGGCAGCAGTTTTGGGTTGATTCTTCTCAGCTTCTTTCTGAAAGGCTTCTGATTCGGCTTGATAGGAATAGTATGCTAGATTATGTTCTTATCATACACCTTCAAGTCTAAATAATCCCATGCAAATACATCAGAAAATTTGGAAAGCAACTTCACATACTTCTCCTTCACCTCAGGGGGAAATGTCTTTGACAATTTGACAAACTTGGGCTGATCAGTTGTTCCAATATTCACAACTTCAACTGCTTTCTCTGTGGGCACCAAGCTTGGCTTCTTTGCAACATCGTCCTGATCAAACAACTCCTCTAGAGGTATGAGACCTCTAGGAATTACATTATCTTTCAGCTGCAATATGTCCATCTGGTTTGTTTCCAATTCTTGATCATCAATCACATACTCACCTTCTATGGGAGTGTCCTTGAATTTTCCATCACCCTGCAAAAATGCATTTATCTCATTATCATCCCAAAATACTTACCAATACCTTAAATTGTCCGGAATAGCAGGCCTATGTTTGACATGGATCTCAAACTTGTTGCTGGAGTTCATTGAGATCTTGAGGTTACTTGCAGTAGTGGCAAGAGAATCTGCCATAAGATTCTGCATCCTGGGCACAGTTGTCAAAGTGTACTCTGGGAATGTCTTCAAAATGTCCAGAACTATATTTCTGTATGCCTTCAGTCTTAGATGTTTTTCTTGGTGTTGTCGACAGATATTGTCGCTCCTAGAGACAGCCTAGAGTTGCCATAGACCAGTGCCTAGGAAATCTTATCATAACAAGGAGCATATAATAAAACTTGGGTGTCAATCCAAAGGCTCTCTTGCTATCTCTTGTAAACAAGGAAATTGATTTAAATGGGACCAGAACTTACAGAAACCGCCACAGGGAAAGTTATGTTGCAGAGACAAGATGCAAAGTTCCAACACAAAAGCATCAGACAATTAAGAGACAATTTACTGTAAAGAGGGCCGATTCAAGTAATATGCCACAGAAATCAAATATCAGAAGGTGTATGCGGTGAAAGAAATGTAAGAAGATATTAGTTATCTTTGGTCTGATACCCAAATACACAACATAACCATATATGGGCTTATCAATCTAAGAATCCATACATGACAATGGCGTTTTAAAAGCACCCTCCCAAAGCAACTAATGTAGCAGAAAGATGGATTAAATGAACATGAAACAGTATATCATGCCTGAGCCATATTTAAAGCGCTTGACTGATCTAAGTATGGGTATCAACTAGGATAAATCCTTACCTAAAATCAATGAGCCACTCGCATTCCAGTACATGATACAAGAAAATGGATAAAATGAAATGTTGTATTAAACACATAAAAGGAAGTTACATACTGTGGGATACCAAAGACCAGAATCCTCTAATACAGATAGAACTCCTCCTCACTGAAACCCTACGGGCTTTGAGCCTTCATACAAGAGCTTTACAAGATGTATACAAAAAATGCCTTTCACTGCACAATTCTCTGATAAAAATCTGGAACCTATACAATTTCTTTCTTCCTGGTTTTTATAGGAGAAACCGAAGACTCTAGAAAATGAGGTAGGTGATACACATTGAAATTGCTCAATTCAAAAAAAATGGCGGAAACATTCGCGCCCATGCTGCTTAATTAATATGTTGTGTTGTAGGTACTCTGAGGCCGGTTCTTTGAAGTAAATGCTTTGGATGGAAATATTTTCAGGAAAAAAATGTAGAGAATAAACTATGCCAACATCCTGCCCTTTCCTGAAGAAAATTCGACTGAAATAAAACCTTGAGGCCATTGTTTTCTGTGCAGGGTACCCTCTGCCTTCTAATATTTGAATTAGAATCCAAGATCTTTATTGCAGGATGCTGCAGTTCTTGATTTCCTATGGATATCCTTTGTTGTAACATTAAAATCTCCATCTGCAAAATCTACCTTTTGAGTTACTGTGGCGGGTTTGGTAGATTACCACTCGTGCTTCTTTTAATAGAAGTCATGTCTCAGCAGCTACCCAAGCTTTTTTCCATAAATTCAACCGCTGAAAAATAGTCCTTTAAAGCGGCCTTGGCTTCTATAATGGAGGCGGTGAATAATGGACCTCTTTCCATCGGCATAAACCTGCAAAACCCACAAACACGTTAAAGAAAACCAGACACAAGGGTGGTGGACGCGGCTGTGACCACGGAATGATGATGTAGACTGGGAGAAATGGCGAGGAGATGCAGGGTGGCGGAAAACACGGATAAATGGCGGAGAAATGAAGGGTGGCAATGAAATATACAGTGAAACGACGATGAATGAACGAGGCGGAGATACATAACATAAACACTGTAATATGACATGTAGACGGAGTATATGAATGGTGGAGGTGAACGCAAATGACACGTGGGCGTACGAAAGGCTAAGCGGAGGGACGACGTGGAGGCGGACTTGGTCAATCAACGGGATGTGTGAACAATTTTGGGCCATACGATCAAAAACGAAATCAACGGTTAATACTTCACCGGAGGGCGACGAAATGGCGGGCCCGAAGTGTCGTATACTTAAGTTAAAACTCGTGCAGCTTCAGAAAACAACCGCCATTGGATGAAGGCTTATAGATCTGACGGTTAACATAAATTTCACTGCGCGTCTTGGATCGAGCGTTAATGCGCGGCGGAGGGCGGTATTGAAATCGTACATGGGGACACGCGGCGCACGCTAAATGGAATCGCTGCGATTTGAGAAAAACCGCCAGCCCTTCAAAAGTGGTGCGAGGAATACAACTTGTTTTAAGTGGTGGTTTTTAGGGCGCAAGGACCACAAGGTGGGAGAGCTGCGGTTCATTGATTTGTGATCTAATCAGACAGCTCATAATGCACCCGCTGGCCGTATTCAATAGCGCCTTCAGGGTTTGCCATATGGTTTCCGGCTCACGATCTGTGGAGGAAAAGACAAGGGAGCTAGTGTCGAAAGGGCTAGAATTTAAATATTTCGAAAGTGAGTTTTTGGGCCTTCGACTATGCAATTTGTAGGCAGAGGAAGGTAGAGATAGGCATTGAAAAGGGTTTATAGGGAAAAGGGAAAGGATTCGGATTGTTTAAACATATTGCCCATGAAAATTAGGTAGAGGTCTGATTGTGATCAACATTGGCTCCACCTGGGGACGGCACGTTCATCCCTAGACATGTCGAGAACTCCGCAGACCTTCACAATCACTTTCTAAGCACGCTTTGCTCTTCAACCCTTTGCATTTTTCTTCAATACTTATCGTGACACCCGTGCTATTTCAACAAAAGAAAAAAGGAAATTAATATACAATATAGTACACCAGGTTGCATTTTGCCTGAATCAGAATTGGAAGTAGGGCTTGAGAAATTGGCCATTTACAAGAGCATCCAGCAAGTCGCCTTGTATGTTTTCCAAGATAAAAGTATTATTGCCTCCCTGTTCCACGATTTTAAATGGGCCAAACCACAGTGGATCGAACTTGCCATGTTTTCCTTTTTCAGCCCTCCGGACATCCCACCTGAGCACTAGATCGCCAATCTGCAGCCTCTTGTATTTTGCATGCTAATCAAATATATGTTTCATTTTCTCTTGATATTTTGCTAATCTCTGATTCACTTGGTCCCGTGTTTCCTCTAATTCCACCAATTGATTGATTCTCCTAATCATATCATTAGGTTCCTCCTGACTTTCTTGCATGAAACGTGCCACTGGTAAAGCCAGCTGCGCAGGAAACACTGATGCTCGTCCATATACCAATTCATATGGAGATTTCCCGGTTGCTCTCTTGCTAGTGATTATATTAGCCCATAGCACAAATTTCAATTGGGAATCCCAATTTTTCTGATTCTCATTTATAGTTTTCTTCAAGGCCCTCACTAAAGTTTTATTAGAAGATTCTGCCAAACCATTTCCCTGTGGATAACAAGTTGTGGAGTGGTTCAGTGCAATATTATACTGTTGACAGAAAATCGCGAATTTTGCAGATTTGAAGGCCTGTGCGTTATCAGTCATTATTCTAGCGGGGCAGCCAAAACTGGATATGATGTTTTCTTCCATGAACTTTATGATGACAGTGTCAGTAGCATTCCTTGTAGGTATGGCTTCCACCCATTTTGTAAAATAATCTGTGGCTGTCAATATCCATTTATGTTGGCCGCTTGAGGGTGGATGTATCTCACCTATAAAATATATTCCCCATTGTTGAAATGGCTCACTCACATGAACTGGAATCAGGGGCAGAGCTGCCGACTTCTGTCTCTCAGCAAATTTCTGGCACTTATCACATGCTCTGACCCAGGTAAAAACATCTCCGAATAATTTTGGCCAGTAGAAATCGGCCTTCAGGATTTTATGAGTTGTATCCCTCCAGCTATAATTTCCTTCGTAGATTCCCTCATGAAATTCCATCATTATACTCTCTAATTCATCCTCTGTGAGGCATAATAATAGGATTCCCGAAGGATCTCTCCAATATAACTGGCCATTAGCAACTATGTACTTTTGTGACTTCAGCCTCAAAGCTCTGTATTTTGCTTTATCACAACCGGGAGGACAGATGAGTGTCAAAAGGTAATCTACTATTTCTTTGTACCATGAACTGGTGAGGTATTTTATGTGTGCTTTCTGAGAAGCAACTTCCAGTCCTTGCTACTCCATTTCACTCTCAGACTCTTCACTTGAAAGCATAGACAAATTTATGCCCGGAGCTTGATAGTTTGATTCAGATAGAATTTTTTCCAGCCCCTGTCCCTTGATCAGCTTGGTAGGGCGGATATCTAGATCATACTCCTGTATTTTAGCAATCCACCTTCCCCTTTTTCCTTCACTGTCTCCCTGAACAAGGATATCCTTTACAGCTGCAGTAGGTATGAATGCAGTGATGTGAGACTACAAAATATATATGCGAAAAGCTTGAGAGATTTCACCAGGGCATAGGCCTGCTTCTCCAATATATTATACTTCAGTTCTGCATCATGGAGAACCTAACTGAAAAAGGCTATGGGATGCTCATATCCAGCTTCATTTTCCTGCAACGAAACTCCAGCTATTGTATGAGGTGAAGCAAATGAAAAGATCATAAATGGTTTAGTATAATCTAGCCCAGCAAGCACAGGGGCTTCAACAAATGCAGATTTAATTCTAGCAAAGGCCTCCCATGATTCTTGTGACCACTTCACCTCATTATTCTTCTTTAGCATATCTGTTATATGCCTAACTATCTCAACATAGTTAGGGATAAATCTTCTCAGGAAATTTATCCGACCTAAAAATATTTGCACTTCCTTCTTATTTCTGGGGAGAGAGATGCTATTTATAACCTCTACTCTTTTGGGATCTATCCTTACCCCATATTTAGTTACAATATGCCCCAAAAGTTTTCCTTCCTCTAATGCAAATAAAGACTTTTGTGGATTAAGAGAAAGACCATACCTTCTGCATTTTTGAAAATTTCTTCATAAATTCTCAATGTGTTCATCATCATTTTTTGAAAACACTGTAATATCATCAAGGTACACCACCATAAATTTATCTTGCTCCCCAACAAAAGCAATGTCCATAGCCCTCTGAAAAGTGGCCCCCGCGTTAATCAGCCCAAAAGGCATCCTGGCATACATAAATGTACCCCATGGTGTGGTGAAAGCAGTTTTATTATGATCCTCTGGAAGTACAAATACCTGATTATAACCAGAGAAACCATCCATCATCGAAATCCTAGAAGCTCCAACCACTTTTTGCAGAATGTGATCCATCTTCGACAATGGGTAGTTATCTTTTAGAGATGCTCTGTTTAAATTCCTGAAATCCACACACAACCTTATTTCTCCATTCTTCTTTCGAACAGGAACAAGGTTTGCCACCCATTCAGAATACCTCAGTGGCACAATTATTTTAGCCTTTAGCAGCTTCTTGATTTCTTTTTCAATGGAGGGAAGCAGCAGAGGATTTATCTGTCTAAGCTTCTGCTTATAATATTTTTCATCTTCCCTCAGAGGAATTTTATGCTGCATTATACTAATATCAAATTTTTTAAGGTCCTGATAGGACCATGCAAACACATCCCTGTATGACTGAAATAATTTCAAGTATTTCTGCTTGTATTCCTCTGGGACCGTCTTGGATAATTTGACAATTTTGGGCTCAACATTGGTACCCAGATTCAGATCTTCCTCTACCACTTTACTAGGCTACAATGGGACATCATTCTTATCAAATAATATTTCTAGAGGCACCAGACCTCTAGGAATGACATTTCCTTTCAGCTGCAGCACTTTACTTCCTGCCATTTTCTCCTCCCATTTATTTTCTGAAACATTCTCAGCCTCATATTCTTCACAGTCATAAATATCCGTATTAGATAATTCTCCCACTGTTTCCAGGAATCTCTTCATTTGTTCCTCATCTTCAAACACCTGCCAATGTTTAACATTATCTGGGATTTATGGTCTATAACGTACCTCGACTTCATACCTCAAGAGGGGGTTCTAGGGAGGACGGAATGTACTAGCAGCCACAACAAGTGAATTTGCCATTATGTTCTGCTCCCGGGGCATAAATTGGATATTAAATGCTGAGAATAAATTCTCTACCATGTCCCAAACTTCATTCCTGTAAACCCTCAACCGAGGATGTTTGGTTTGACATTGATTTCTGATTTGTCTGACCATCAGCTCCGAGTCTCCCAGGACCTTTAAACATTGTATGCCCATGCTCTTGGCTGTTTGTAATCCCAATAGTAGTGCTTCATATTCAGCTACATTATTAGTAGCTTCGTATTCCAATTTAAAAGACAGTGGCACCCATGCTCCTGTAGGAGAGATTAATAATACTCCAGCCCCATTACCTTCTCTAGAATTTTCCCCATCAAAATGTAATGTCCAGATTCCTGCTCCATGGTTCTCTAAAGGCTGTTCAGTTTTGACTTGATAGAATGATGGCTCATGAGTAAAATATTTATCTTCTTCAAGCATAAAACATGAAAAATCTCCCTCCTTACTGTAGACTGGGGAGTTAACAGAGCCATCAGCCTTTGTAACCATCTTGACAAATCTAGTCTCTCTATATAACCTCCTCTCTTGGCCACCAAAAATTGAAATAGTGGCATATGTTAAGTCTAATTTGAGTGACCCACCAATTTTCGTTCCCCAGGACCTTGACAACAACATGCCAAAGCGAGCTGGGATATCAGCCACCACGATGTCCATTACTACACTTTTTGCTGGAATTTGGGCCAAGTTGACCACTAAATCTTTAATCATCCCTAAACATTTAACTCTTTTGGAATCAAATGAATAGAGGTCTTTATATGGGCGAGTGATTTGTAGTCCTAGTTGTTCCATGACTGACAGAGGCATAAGATTCTGGAAAGCTAGCATACGATTGTGCAATAGCAGGTCATGAATAACTAGAGACACATAGAAAGGGGGAGTAGAGGGGTCTATCTCCTCGACATGTGGGCCAAAGACTACCATGGGTCTTTCTTCTTGGAGGTTAAGACTATCTGGAATTATTGGTGCTTCAGGAGGAAACAATAAAGAAGTAACTTGAGATTGATATGCAGGTTGTTTCAACAGCTCAGTCAAGGGGACTGGGATTTTGACTTTCTCAAGTTCCTTTTGCAGATTAAAAGTAGGAGGGGACTTTTCTATTACAACTTATTTTGACTCTTTATTTTCAGCTGAAGGTTTAACTTCTTTTGATACAAACTCAGCATTAGGAGTGACTACTTTTGAAGAAGAAGGAATTTGATCATCAAACTGCAAAGGTTTGTTTAGAGGACTCTTACCTTTATCTGTAACTTTCTGTACTGTTGACTCCTTTTGAGCAGATGCTTCCTTCTGGGGAGGCTCTTCTTTTTTATCCTGAGTTCGAGTCCTCTTCCTTGAAGACCTGATGTCATATTTTCTATTGAAGTGTGCTTGCATAAAATCAGCAAACTGTTTACAGTAATAATCAGCCTCTGAGTCTTCTATGTCTTTAGCTTCTTCCTCTTCGTGCAATGGACATTCTACTTCATCATTGTTTGAGAAAGCAAGGTTTGCATCTTGCAGTTCATAGGCAGCATCTTCAGTGGAGTCATCTACTGGGCCTTCCAGGTACAATGGGTGTGGTACCTGATCATGTTGCTCTTTTGCTTCTCTTGGCAGTATTTGCAGGGGTGGCTTTCTATACTGAGGATTGTCACCCCTGTTTGGAGCATTCTGGAAGTTCTTGGAAGTTGAGTTCTTGGTCTCCAATTCAAGCTTGGCCAGCTTATTAGAAATATTCTTAATCATTTTGTTCATTTATTCAATTCTATCTGTATCCTTATCCTGATTAGAAGTAGATACTTCCTCTTTAGCCCTTCTTCTAGTATCATGTTCAGCTTTCCCTTTTAATTTTCCAGTGGAAGAAAAATTTGCTTCCAACTCAAGATCATCTGACTGAGCATCATCTAGGGTGGCAGGCTTCCTTTCCCTGAGAGAGAAACCAAAATCTGAGTCAAAGGCTGCTATGAAAACAACTTTGGCAGCATTCTGATGAGGCTTCATATCGGCAGGAAGGTTTAGATATAACTTGTTAAATCTTTTGATAAATTCTGACACCCCTTCATTATGTTTCTTCTTGAGTGTATTGAACTCAGTAAGGCATTGTCCATGATCTTTCTTTTCTCCCCATTTCCTGAGAAAGGTATTTTCTATATCATCCCAAGTGGTTACGGAACGGTTTCCTAATGTTTTGAACCATTTTCTAGCTTCACCGTCCAGAGATTGCACAAATAGTCTTAAGACTACATCCAAATGTTCTACATTAAAGTTCTTTGCAAAAGAGAAAAAGGTCTCAAGATGTTTCTGAGCATCAATTTCATTTTCCACAGTGAATCTGGGCAAGATCTTCAAATAATCCTGTGGCATATCATTCAGCACTTGAGGTAATGCCAGGGGAGCATATTTGTTTAACAAAAAAACTGGAACATTAGCCATTGGAGGAAGTGGGGGTTGTGCAACAATCTGGTGTACAAATGGAGGAAGAGGCGGAGGTGGAGTGTGGATAACAATAGGAATATACTGTACATCAGCTTGAGGCGTAGATGGGAACAGTTCACGGTTAACAGCAGCTACTTCGGTGACCTCTTTAACCTCTTCAGCCTCAGGAGTAGGGTGAAGGTTAGCTTTAATTCTAGCACCTCCCCTGGGTGGGGTATCTGAGTAATATTCTGTGTCCCCCACAGTGGAGTCAAGATTTTCTACTAGAACTTCTTGAGAAGATGAAGATGGATAATCTTCTATGGAAAACTAAGGGATTTCAGCACGCACTGATTTCCTTTCTTTCCAACTTCTTCTATGTATAATATTCTCAGGGTCAGACACTGAAGGTGTCTTTGACTGTGATGTATCTGACCTCAGGTGTGGCTTATGGGGAGCCAGGACTACAAATAGATTTATCAAATAAACAACAGTGGAGTCGCCAAGGTGAGATATATGCAACTCTTCAACTCTCTGTGCTCACCTGATTAGAGAGTGAATATGATTTGTCGAGGCCCAGGGAAACTGATTTTCTTAGCTTCGATCCCCGGCAATGGCGCCATAAAGATGCTGGCGACAGATATTGTCGCTCCTAGAGACAGCCTAGAGTTGCCATAGACCAGTGCCTAGGACATCTTATCATAGCAAGGAGCATATAATAAAACTTGGGTGTCAATCCAAAGGCTCTCTTGCTATCTCTTGTAAACAAGGAAATTGATTTAAATGGGACCAGAACTTACAGAAACTGCCACAGGGAAAGTAATGTTGCAGAGACAAGATGCAAAGCTCCAACACAAAAGCATCAGACAGTTAAGAGACAATTTACTGTAAAGAGGGCCGATTCAAGTAATATGCCACAGAAATCAAATATCAGAAGGTGTATGCAGTGAAAGAAATATAAGAAGATATTAGTTAACTTTGATCTGATACCTAGATACACAAAAAAACCATATATGGGCTTATCAATCTAAGAATCCATGCATGACAATGGCGTTTTAAAAGCACCCTCCCAAAAGCAACTAATATAGCAGAAGGATGGATGAAATGAACATGAAATAATATATCATGCCTGAGCCATATTTAAAGCGCTTGACTGATCCAAGTATGGGTATCAACTAGGATAAATCCTTACCTAAAATCAGTGAGCCACTCGCATTCTAGTACATGATACAAGGAGATGGATAAAATGAAATGTTGTATTAAGCACATAAAAGGAAGTTACATACTGTGGGATACCAAAGAACATAATCCTCTAATACAGATAGAACTCCTCCTCACTAAAACCCTATGGGCTCTGAGCCTTCATACAAGAGCTTTAAAAAATGTATACAAAAATGTGTTTCACTGCACAATTCTCTGATAAAAATCTGCAACCCTTACAATGTCTTTCTTCTCGGTTTTTATAGGAGAAACCGAAGACTCTAGAAAATGAGGTAGGTGATGTACATTAAATTTTCTCAATTCAAGAAAAATGGCGGAAACATTCGCACCCATACTGCTCAATTAATATGCTGTGCTATAGGTACTCTGAGGCCGGTTCTCTGAAGTAAATGCTTTGGATGGAAATATTTTCAGGAACAAAATGTAGAGAATAAACTATGCCGACATCATGTCCTTTCCTAAAGAAAATTCGGCTGAAATAAAACCTTTAGGGCATTGTTTTCTATGCAGGGTACCCTCTGCCATCTAACATTTGAATTATAATCCAAGATCTTTAATGCAGGATGCTACAATTCTTGATCTCTCATGGATATGCTTTGTTGTAACATTAAAATCTCCATCTGCGAAATCTACCTTTTGAGTTACTCAGGAGGGTTTGATAGATTACCACTCGTGTTTATTTTAATAGAAGTCATGTCTCAGCAGCTACCCAAGCTTTTTCCATAAATTCCACCGCTGAACAACAATCCTTTAAAGCGGCCTCAGCTTCTGTAATGGAGGCGGTGAATAATGGACCTCTTTCCATCGCCATAAACCTGCAAAACCCACAAAATTGTTAGAGAAAACCAGACACATGGATGGTGAATGCGGTCGTGGCCACGGAATGATGATGTAGACTGGGAGAAATGATGAGAAGATGTAGGGTGGCAGAAAATGCAGGTAAATAGGAGAGAAATGAAGGGTGGAAATGATATATACAGTGGAACGATGATTGATGAACGAGGCGGAGATACATAACATAAACACAGAAATATGACACATAAACGGAGTATATGAATGGTGGAGGAGAACGCAAATGACACATGGGCATACGAAAGGCTAAGCGAAAGGGACGATGTGGAGGCAGACTTGGTCAATCAGCGGGATGTGTAAATAATTCTGGGCCATACGATCCAAAAATGAAGTCAACGGCTAAAACTTCACCAAGGGACAGTGGTCTGCGGGCCCGGAGCACCGTATGCTTAAGTTAAAACTCATGCGGCTTCAGAAAACAACCGTCGTTGGATGAAGGCTTATAGATCTGACGGTTAACATAAATTTCGCTGCGCATCCTAGATCGAGCGTTAACGCGCGGGAGAGGGTGGTATTGAAATCATACATGGGGACACGCGGCGCACGCTAAATGGAATCGCTGCGATTTGAGAAAAACCGCCAGCCCTTCAAAAGTGGTGCGGGGAATACAACTTGTTTGAAGCGGTGGTTTTTAGGGCGCGGGGACCACAAGGTGGGAGAGCTGCGGTTCATTGATTTGTGATCTGATTGGACGGCTCATAATGCACCCGCTAGCCATATTCAATAGCACCTTTAGGGTTTTCCATTTGGTTTCCAGCTCACGATCATGTGGAGGAAAAGACAAGGGAACTAGCGCCGAAAGGGCTAGAATTTAAATATTTTGAAAGTGAGTTTTTGGGCCTTCAACTATGCAATTTGTAGGCAGAGGAAGGTAGCGATAGGCATTGAAAAGGGTTTACAAGGAAAAGGGAAAGGATCCGGATTGTTTAAATAGATTTCCCATGAAAATTAGGTAGAGGTCTAATTGTGATCAACACTTGGTATTCTCCTTTCACCTACTTGAATATTAACTCAGATTCACCATACACAGAAATCCTTTTTGCCTTCAACTTCTTCAAGATTTTGAGGCCAGCAATCAGAGCTTCATACTCTGCCTCATTGTTGGAGTAGTCAAAAGCCAACTTATATGCACATACTCTAACATTACTAGGGACTTTTTCAGGCTGGAAAACAGGGCTCCGAATCCATATTCCAATACCTGCTCCATCCTTACCAACCGCTCCATCAAATTTCATACCCCAGAGGCCTTCTTCTTCTTCTTCTTGTAGATGCTGAAATTTTGTTTCTTCTTTCTTTTCACCTTGGCTTATTTTTGGCTGTTCGTTGTCCTTTTTCTGCTGGCAGGAAAGAGGCTCAAAAGTACTTGCTGCTTTGTTCTTTTCCTGTTTGAGGACCTCTCTGAAATTTTCTGAAATCTCAGGTATCTCCTCCACTTGTACCAACTGAACATCCTCATCATTTAAACCACCGTCTGAATATAGGACAAAAGACTCTAAATCTGTGTGGACTGCATTGATGGGATGGTTTACTGGCTTGTCTTTGCTGGTGATCATGTATTTCATTTTCTTTTCCCTATATAACTTCCTCAACTGGCCAAAAACAGGGATTGTGGCATAGGAGAAATCAAGCTGTATGGTCCCCTTAAGTTTTGCACCCCAAGACCTAGATAGAAGCATCCCAAACCGTGGTGGGACATCAGCAACAACTACATCCATCAAGACATTTTTGGCTGGGATTTGATCTAGAGACACTACTAAATCTTTGATGAGACCAATACAGTGGACCCTACTTGAATCAAAAAAATATAAATCATGGTATTTTCTAGTAACATCAAGGCCTAACTTTTCCATGACAGCTTTAGGCATCAAATTATGTGAGGCCCCGGAGTCCAACATGGCATTATGCAATACAAACTCATGCAACCTAAGACTTAGGTAGAAGGGAGGTACCTCACTTTCTTCAGACTCTTCTGTGGCTGGACCAAAAATAAGTTTAGGGTAGTCATCTTCCACATTAACCATATCAGAAAGAGGATCTATTTTCAAGACTTTAGACCCCTGAATTTTGTATATACTATTTTTCACCAACTCGGTCAGGGGCACAAACACTTTCAACTTGGAAATTTCACTTTCTAAACTAAAGGAGGGAGCTTTTTCTACCTCTTTAATAGGAGGGTCTTTCTTCTCCATTTTCTCCTTCACTGTGCTCTGCTGGCTTTTTCCATTTGTTGTATTAGTAACTGCGGGTGCTTTGCTAGATGAAGGATTGGCCGGCTCCTTTTCTTTCTTTTGTGCTTGGTCTTTCATCTGGAGTTCTTTTCTCTTTTGAATGGGAATGCTTGTGATGTTTATGTTCCTCAGAGAATACTGCCTTTGTTGGGCTGATAGAGCGTTCATATACCCTCTCTGGTAGTCATCAAATTCTTCTTCTAACACTACTTCATTGCCCAAAATGAAATCTTCGTCCCATTGAATGTCTGGAGCCGCCACTGTGTATTCTTCGTCTTCTGTGAGGAAAATGGGCTCACCATCAGCTGTGAAAAAATGATTGGTTTCAAACAGGGGACCATCGTCCTCTGAGTCAGTCCCTTGCACGTAGTTCTGCTGCAAAGGCATTTTAATCAGTTGTTGTGGTGCCGCTTGGTCTTGCGCCCTCTGTTCTCTCTGTCTAATTCTGAATTGTGGCTGCTGCTGTCCTCTAAAATTTGGATTTCTTATTTGGGGTTCTGGTCTGTCCAAAATCATTAATCGATCAACCATCCTTTCCATTGTACGAATTACTGCGTCCATTTTGCTGTCCGAAGGGGAGGCTTCCTCTTTCACCACGACTTTCTTTTCATCTCTGGCTCGAGCTCTTCTAGCCAACAGATTAGCTTCAATGCTTACTTCTATTTTTTGCATATCTTCAAGTGACGGTGGATCTATTTCACGCAGTTGATATGGCATATTGGCATCAAAACCATCCGGAAACTTCAGCATAGCTAAATCCATGAGAGGTTTGAGGTTAGTCGGAATAG
Source organism: Pinus albicaulis (assembly GCA_034641835.2). Taxonomy (NCBI): domain Eukaryota; kingdom Viridiplantae; phylum Streptophyta; class Pinopsida; order Pinales; family Pinaceae; genus Pinus; species Pinus albicaulis. The sequence goes on along the minus strand of JAXQQM020087166.1, from coordinate 208,612 downwards.
CATTGTATACCGCATTGAATCTAAAACAATAGTCTTGCACCGTTCCACCCACATTTCTTTTAATATTCTCATATTCATACAGAATTTGGTGTGGATTCCTTTTCACTTCCCACCAGTCTAAGAACTGTGTGTGTAACTCTTGTAAAGTGTGAATAGAGCCTGCTGGTAAAGCTCTAAACCACTTTCTAACTTCACCTCCGAAGCTTTGAACAAACAATCCGGTAGCTACATTCTCTTCTTCTACTTCGTGCAGGTCAAAAAATTCATTCATATTATCAACATGCTGCTGGGTTGTAATGCCTTGAGTGGCATCAAAGATAGTAATTTTACTTTGATTGTCAGCAGGCATATCATTAAGAACCTGAGGTAAAACCAAGGGTGCATACCGAGCAGCCATGGCTCTGGGTGGATTTACAAGAGGATTTGTAGGATTTGGAGGAGGTGTTGTTGGAGGAGATGATAACTGGGAGTTGACTGAAGGGGATGCCAATGAATTAAGAGGAGGAAATGCTGCTCCTGATGATTCTGAAGGCTCAGGAATATAATTTGCAATGATGGACTGAGGAGAATTCAAAATGTAGTCATCAATGGAAGAATTTGTTCTCTGAACTTCAATATCCACAAGGAACTCTGGATCTAAAACCGTGTCTTCAAGTGCAGTTTCAGATTTATTTCTAAACAAAGATAGCTAAAAACTCTCGTCAAAAGAAAGCTCTTCTACAAAAAACCACTCACTGGGCCAAGTATGGGACCTAAGAATAGGTGTAGGACTTAGGGATCCCTCCTGTATTCTGACTATTCTTGGGATAAGATTTGGATTTTCAAACACAAGGGGAGGATTTGGATCAGGATTAACCCTTGTATATCTTCTTGAAGCCATTGTGGTCAACTTACTACTGCACAATATTTATATCAGCCTAGAAAACTATGAAATATCATCATCAAGACTTTATAAGAAAGATATTACTGGGGTGATGAATTTTTTTTTTGTGCAAAAAGTTTGTAATGATCCCCAGTATGGTCGCCAGAGATGTTAGCACCCAATCTGGGCCTCAGGCTGAAAAGGAAAATCAGGGTAACAACTAAACCACACTTAGCCTTGTAGCTAGCCCTGCAAGGACAGGAGAGGGCTCTCTCTGTAGAATAGATATTCAATAATGCAATAATGAAAATATTTTAGGCTAGATATATGAATGTGAAAGGAGGTTTGATAAATGACTGAATTTTCAGGGATGTATGGGACAAAAGGACAGCTTGAGCTGAGGAATTAAATCTAGGACACAGAATATTTCACGGGGCAAGGTAGGCAGGAGGTTTAACAATCAAATTGAAATAAGATGAAGTGGAAAGATTTTTGAGAAGCTGAAAAGGGCATAATAAACGAATCCTTTTCAAACAGAAGAAAACACACTGAGTATGAATGAGTCCCCAAGACAGAGCATATAAAATGGATTCTACCTTTCTAACTTGGAAACATTCAACTGGAAATGTTTATGAATGAATGATGAAACATAACAATGTACATATGAACAAAAAAGAGAGACATATGCTAAAACTCATGCCACATGAATCCCACAAATCAGAGCTACATAAATTTATTAATTCCCTGCCAAATTGTACAATGGAGCGCAGAGCTCACTGCCACACTTTTCCCCTACTTCTGAGTTTTTAGACCTCAGACTCTCCAGCCCTTGCAAATAATTAGAATTCATAATAAATAGACAGATTATGCAGGAATAAAAATCAATGGGAAGAGGAGAAATCACAGCTGAAGATGGACTGTTACAATTTTTTTTCTCGGCCTCTGACGTTTCGCTTTCCTTTAGCCCTTTTGAAGAAAACTGACTTTTTATTAATCTGTTGTTGAAGAAGACAGAATGAAATTACCTGCTTTTCGTGAAGGGAAAAATGCATTTAAATGGGAAAAGGGAAGGGAAATGAATCAGAATGGATGGGCAGCAGGATATATAATATAAAGTGGAGAAATGAAATCGCAATCGGGATCGGGAGGGGGGACAATCGCAATCGCAATATCGGAGTGGAGCGGTGATATAATATAATGAATAGTAATCGCAATTGGAGTAGAGCGGGAGCAGAGAAACATGTTTAATATAATAAAACATATTAATATGAATCAAAATATTATAATATGTTCATCTCAATCGGAATCGGGATCGGGGAGCAGGCGGAGCGATATTATATATGAAACAAACCTCCGATGCGATTGGAGGGGAAAAACCTTTGTATGAATAAATATAATCAAAATTTTCGTATTACAAAGGGAAAAGGCCTTTATTATATGAACGGGTAGAATTACTCATGGTGGGATCCAAGGACCAATCGCAATCGCAAATCGGAAGGGGAAAGTAATCGCAATCGGGAGGTAGGGATGTGCGATGCGATCGGGACAATCGGGCGGGGAGTTGCGATCGGAGGATCGGAAGGAGGTGCACGATCGGGAGATCGGAGGAAAGGTTGAGATCGGAGGAATCGGGGCAGGACTTGGGATTGCGACGATCGGAGTGTTGTGTGATCGATCGCATCGCGACTGTTTGCGATGAACTGATCGGTACCCTTCATATAAATGTTGCGATTGAAAAAAAAAATTGCGATTGTGATTTACAACAAGACTTCAAACTTTATATTATAAAGTTTTTGACTATAAGCATGGTGGGGAAGTGGTTTTAATTAAATTGCATATGTATTTTGAAGGTTTTATAATGCGATTTTTGTGATCAGAAAGGGAAAAAAAAGGGTTTTTTAAAGGGAAATGATCATAAAGTTAAAAGGGAAAATGGGAAATAGGGGGGAGCTTAGGGAATAGAGGGCTTTTACTTCACTTAAGCATAAAATTCAGTACAGAAGTCAGTTTTGAGAGTGTAGTATACCGTTGGAAAGCTCTTTCCGGGCTCTTTCTGATGGATCTACTTTGAAGATGATCTGATGCTAAACATGTTGTGGAAAACTTCTCTGAAAGGCAGGGACATCAATTTGTGGAGATAACAGCTTCCGAATGGTGACTGAAAAGCAAAGTATCATGTTTTCACCTCAAAACAAGGTTTTGAGGTGAAAATTACATCAAAATAAATGAATTATGTCTCTGATCCTCTTGGTGTTATAACTTTGTATTTATTAACTTTCTCATGACCGTGCTAATCTTTATTTGACACTTGACTCATTGATTTGACCATGGTGAGACCTTAGAGGCCAATGAGACCCATCCTATGACCTACTGATATGATTTTTGAGAATGAAAGAGACTATTGACTGAAGACCATAGGGAGGAAAATTAGCAAGTACCTCATGAGGGAAAACTGATAAAAATTACTACCATCAATGAATCCATGACCTAGTGGCATGGTGAAATTTATTCGGTATGAGACACCTAATATGCAAATGCAAAAGAGCAATTTTGATCACTGATGGCAGTATGACTAGACAGACACTAACACCTTCTACTAAAGAAAAAGGTATGGTTAAAAAGGTTGCTTGTCAACCTTCTGAATCTGCTCCAACTACTTTCAAGTCTCCCTCATCATCTAAGACTTTAATAGTTTTAGATATCATTGAATATAATATTGTAGAAGACATGACGAAGACTAAAGCCAATATTTCCTTATATGAGGTCAGTAAATTAAAACAACAACAAAAATTATTACTCAATGATGTAAATGTTGTTGTTGCATCTTCACAACCTTCTAACGTTGTTACTGCAAAAGTCTCAAAAGGAAAAGGAAAGCCTATGAATGCTCCTATAGATCAAATTGACCCTTATGATTTTATTTCAATTGGAGATAGATCAAATTCTCACACTCCTCCTTTTATTTTTACTGTTGATATATTTAACAATAAATCTCATAAATTTTTAGTAAATTCTGGTGCATCATCAAATATCATGCCTTATTCAGTTTGTCTTAAATTGTATATTTCACCTCAGAAATCTGTTGTTCATATTGTTCAATTAGATAGGTCAAAAGTAAAATTTTTAGGAGATATGAGTTCTGTTTTTATTAGATTATCTTAGAATTCAAAATTTTGTCAAATTATTGATATTTTGGTTTTAGACAAGCCTAAATTCTATGGTATTATTTTAAGTAGGGAATGGTCAGAAAAATACATGGTTACTTTGCAACTGATTGGTCACATATTTGGCTCCACTATAACGAAAAACCTAATCAAATTCGTGTTAATAGGGAAAAGCATATGAATCAATATTTGACTAATTTTGATGAGGGAAATGAACCACTAGTATTCACAAATAATATCCTAGGAAATTATTCTCTTGAATCTTTCTTTGGTAACTTTCCAACACAAAAATATCCCTTTCTAGTTGATTTTTTTCTTCTCGGATTGAATTTCTTTTGAAAGAGATTCATCTAGATGTATCAATATTGTAGAAAACCCTATGAAAATTTTTTATAATTTATTTTGGACACTTTACTTTGATGGATCGAAATCTATTGATGGTGCAAGAGTTGGTTTCATTCTAGTAAATCCTGATGGAGAGAAAACTATGTTTTCCTGTAGATTGAAATTCGATTGCACCAATATTATTGTTCAATATGAAGCATTGGTACAAAGTTTGAAGAAGCCCATTAGTCTTGATTTCAGGTATCTTAAATTTTTTGGTGATTCAGATATTTTCATAAAACAAGTTATAAACACTACCCATTGTGTTTATAATCACCTCAAGCAATATCAATGTTTGATCCAAGATCTTAATTCTCATTTCATTGCATTCAATATAGCTCCAATCCCAATATTACATAATGTTAGTGTTGATCTCCTAGCCTATGTTGCTTCAAGGCTCATCCCACTTGAAGATTTTGGTCCTGATATATTTTCTATTGAGTTAAATTTTTGCCCCTCCATTCCGGATAATCTAACCAACTGGTGTGTATTTAATGATTACAATGACATCCTGAGTTTTTTAACCTCTTAAGGGTCTTATTCTGATTAGATCATTCATGAATATGAGCATGGCAAGCAACAAAATAAGCCTTCTAAAGAGAAAAATTTTCCTAAACCTGTAGTAAAACTAGAAGACCTATATGTTTCAAAAGAGATTAAAAAGGTAACCAATTGTAAATTTTAAAGATCTACCTTACGATTTGAATTGGTTAACCTAGGATTTGATGATAAACCTCAAAACATCAATTTAGGCCTTGGTCTTACACTAGATGAAATATTTTCTTTTATCCATCTATTGAAAAGATACAAGGATGTATTTGCTTAGGGTTATGATGATCTTAGAACCTATAATACATCTATCATTCAACACAACATACCTATGCTGCCAGATGTTAAACCAATCCAACAAAAACTTATAAAAATTCACCCCAACCTAGAAGATACTCAAAGGATAAATCAATTTTCTGATCAGACATTCTAAGTGGGTTTCTAATCTTGTGACAGTTAGAAAAAAGAATGGAGATATTAGAATTTGCATATATTTAGGAACTTGAATAAAACATGTGAAAATGATAACCTCCCTTTCTCTATGATGGAAAAAAATTTACAATCTATTGTAGGTTCAGAGTTAATGTCATTTTTATATGGTTTTTCAGGCTATAACCAAATCCTTATGCATCCTAAGGATATTAGACTAAAAACTACATTCAAAACCAAATGGGGAACTGCTCCGGATCTTGGGAGGAGGCCCCCAAGATCTGAAAATTTGAAATGCCAACAAAATGAGAGAACACACAGTAAATAAAACCACAAAGAACTTTTTTATTAAAATAGAGAATAATTGTAGAAGCTACATTGTGGTGGACAATCTCTCCTTTAATAATATGTGGCTGGTTACTTATAGCATTTTTAGTTACATTATCACAGATAAATTCCATGGGTGAGTAAATACCATGGATGAATGAATTCTATGGGTGAATGAATACCATGGGAAGATATCACTTACAATACCATGGGTGGATAAATACCATGGGTGGATGTCATTTACAATACCATGGGTAAATTCCATGTGTGGATGAATACCATGGGTGGATACATACCATGGGTGAATGAATACCATGGATAAATTTCACGTACAATACCATGGGTGCAGTCCACTTTCCATTTATATCATTCCTCCCTCCTTAAGAATCAATGGTCCCCATTGCATGAAGTTCCCTCCTGAGAAGCATTTGTTGAATATGAAGAGCCACTGAAGAGAAGGGTTTTGTGTGGTTAACCCATAACCATGATGAATGAAGATTCAAGGATAGAGATACCTTGTAATTCTTGTGACCAACTGTGATAATGATAGTGTGCGGCCTAGAAAATGGACTTCGATGAAATGTGGGTTTGTGGATGACCCATAACCATGAAAAATGAAGATATGAGGATAGAGATACCCTGTAATGCTTGTGACCAATTGTGATGCTAACAATGTGCAACCTAGAAAATGGACTTCGATGAAGTGTGGGTTTTTGGATGACCCATAACCATGAAAAATGAATATCTGAGGATAGAGATACCCTGTAATGCTTGTGAACAACTGTGATAATAATAGTGCACCCAAGAAAAAGGAATTCAATGAGAAGGATTTTGTGCGGTTGTCCCATAACCGTGATGCTTACTGTTGATGAAGTAGCAGGTGCCTACATACCCTGGGGTGGGGGAGAATGTCTCCAAAGAACCCAAGTTGAATGTTGCTATGCTGAGACTGATGAATGTGAAGTAGGTGCCTACTAAAGCAGGGTGGGAGGGAATGTCTCCAAAGGGAATCCACTCTGAATGTTGCTCCAAATTTAAAATGGGCATAAATCGGTCAATATAACTCAAGATATTTATTATAACATTTTTTTGGAAAAATAATGATCATTATGGATCTTCCCATGTGTTTCAAATTGCTAGCTGAAGACTCTGGAAACTCATATTTGCATTGCAACTATCCCACTGTCACAAAATTTCTGAAAAGATAGCTCATTTTAAATCAGTGATAACTCCCTCATCCGAAATCCGATTCGACCGATTATTTTTTTAAATCGGGTGATTTTTCAAGGGAGCTCAAATCTATAATCATTTATTTGAAATTTTTCACTAAAAACTGCAAAAATGACAAGACATTCGTCGTCCATGAATTGTCCTTAGTAAAAATTTCTGCAACATTGCTGATGTTAAATCACCGATATCTCCCTCATCCAGACTCCAATTTGATTGATTTTTTTTTTTTGAAATTAGTTTTTTTCGCAAGGAATGCATATATTATATATGTTTCTAAAAATTTTGAACCAATATTTTCATATCTTCTCCACAAGCTCGCCGCCCAAAAAATTCCTACAAAAAAATGAAAAAGAAAACAAAAATTATTCCTTCTTTGCCCAAGAAAGTGCTTCATGGAGGTCGTGGAACTTGCATAGAGTTTTCTGATGATGGCTGAAAAACATCGAAACTAAAATATGCTTCAAACCCTCATTCACATGGTTAGTAACCTAAATCTGATACCACTAATCTGGATCTTGGGGAAGCCCCCAAGATCTGAAAAATTGAAATGCCAACAAAATAAGACAACACATAGTAAATAAAACAACAAAGAATATTTTTATTAAAATAGAGAATAAGTATAGAAGCTACATTGTGGTGGAAAATCTCTCCTTTTACAATATTCAACTTGTTACTTATATCATTTTTAGTTACAATACCACAGGTAAATTTCATGGGTGGGTAAATACCATGGGTGAATGAATACTATGGGTCAATGAATACCATGGGCATATATCACTAACAATACCATGGGTGGATAAATACCATGGGTGATGAATTCCATGGGTGGATGTCATTTACAATACCATGGGTAAACCCATGTTTGGATGAATACAATGGGTGGATACATACCATGGGTGAATGAATACCATGGATAAATGTCACTTACAATACCATGGGTGGATAAATACCATGGGTGTAGGCCACTTTCCATTCAGATCAAGAACATATGCTTACTAGAAGATGTCTTTTAGATTACTCAATGCGAGAGCTACATTTCAGAGTCAAATGGACATTGCTTTCAAAGGTTTGATCAATAAATCTGTTTTTGTGTACTTATATGACATTACAATTTATTCAAGAAAGAGCACTAATACTATTCATGATCTAAAACAATTCTTTGAAAGATGTAGAAAGTTCAGAAATTATAAAAACTCATTCTTTTCTCTTAGTGAAGGTAAGATGATAGGCTTTATTATTTTTGAGGGGATTTGTATTGATCCTAAAATAATCAAAGAAATACCATAAATCCTCTTACCTCATAACCAAAAATCCATTCAATCTTTTCTTGGTCAAATGAATTTTGTCAAACGATTGTTAGTATGAATTCTTCGTCGAGGTGTACGAAAAAGAACCACTTTAGCTACGCATAACTAATAGCCCTAACAACAATAGAGGCTGCCAAACATCTTCAGATCTGCGATTAGTAATTAAAATGTTGCAACAAACAGATCTATAAATGGAAAGACATTAAGCAGTAAAGTAAAGGGTTTGCTCCATGCATCCAACAGACAAGACAAGAACATGATTTTTGAATGAATTTTATATTACAGGGCACCTGGGAGGAAAACAAGAAGGTGTATCCAGATCTCCTCAATGGGATGGGTTCTTTGTAGTCCTCAGCACTTCAGATCTAAGCTTTCTCTCTCTTGTAGATGTAGAAAACCCAATGTAGAAAGTAGAGCTCAATGGGAGCAAAATGGCGGAAAAATGAGACCAAGTGTATAGATCCAGAGTGATCTAATAGGCAACAAAAGGTGAAGAATGATGGGGAAAACCCTCCTATTTATAACAAAATATTGGGTCATTCTAGATCTTGGTGCATGATTAAAATAATGTTAACCAAATCTAGATCCACCTCTATGGAATATTTTATTATATTTGTTGGAGGGAAAAGGGTGTTTGACTTGGGTCAAATCCCTTGATTAGTGAAAAATAAATAAATAAATGATTTATTTATCTTTTTAAGGAAGTGGTTGGGAGATAATCAAATAAATAATGATTTATTTGATTGATGGTGGGTGATTTGGTCATATTTAACAAGGAATATTATCTAAATAAGATTTAAATAATTATTCCTAGAAAATAATAAGATAACTAAGGGTTTATCTCATTAATTTCTTTGTTTTTGGGTTAAACATGACTGGGGATAATAATTAAATTATGGTTTAATTAATTATTCCATGAGGAAAATCAAACAAATATAGGTTTGTTTAATATTTCCTTTTGGGGTTTCATGTTTGGACCATAAACAACCTAATAAATGTGGTTTATTAAGTTGTTTAACATAGTGAAGGCAATTTTACATAGGGTAAAATTGGTCTTACATGGTGTACTTGGGTCCATCTAATGATAATAGGTTAGATGACCAAAAAATGGTGTAACAGATTGACCCCCAGCGTGCGAGTGTCAGGAGCAAATCGTATGACCGAAGTACGTTGTAAGAACTCGATCACTAGACAACAAAAGGGAAGTCAGAGAGAGAAAGGTGAGGTAGATAGTGTGCTGAAGGACTAGACCCTGAGGAGACGAGACTCGCAGGTGCAACAAGTCTCTTTTTATGAGAGGGTACCTGTGCTGAAGGCGGCGGGGGAGGCATACCTATGCCCGCCGTGACAAAGTACAAAAGAATAGTGTGTCCATTAAACAAGGGACCGAACCATAGAGTACAGCTGGCATAATCAAGGGCCAGATAAAAATACAATGAAGAGTCTCACATACATGCTGTGCCTGGGATAACAGCCAGGACTAGTACAATAATATCTGAGTACATGAGATAAATACAACCCAAATGCCCCCTGTAAATGGGGAAGGGATCACAAAATCTGACTGATACATGCAAATCAAAGAGGTGTTGCAAGTGGCTAAGGCCAGCATCATCAAAATCTGGAGCGGCATCAAAGGCTGCAAAGAAGAGGTCATCCGGGCATGTGGGGGGCTACCTGCAGGGCCACCCCCTCATGAGGGTTGAGACATCTCACACACACCCGGGAATCATCAAGAGCTGCTGCTGGATCACTGGACCATCAAGTATACGAATCTCAATCATGCTGAAAGGAGCTGGAGAAACAATCAAGTCAAAGGGAAAGGAGAGATCCCTTTGCCTGATCCGAGGCACCGAACAAGAGTGGAAGCTGGAACCAAGGTACACCGCCCTCTAGACCTGGCTTCTGGAATGAATGAGCTGATGTCGACAGAAGGAGGTCCGCCATAGGTGAGGTAATGAGAGACCCTCAACTAAGGCACGAGAGAAAAGAGTAGAGCGACGGACAGACTGACACTAATGATGATAGTGAAGTGGAAAGGACTGAGTAGCGAATGGACGACTTCCCTTGTTAGAGCATAAAGAGCATGGATGACATGGCAGCGACTGACACAAGATCATAAGGGATAGGGGACAGTGAGACTGAAGGTCATAATGTGCGACACAAGAGAGGGACCAAGCAATGAAGGATGGAGGGCTATAGTGGGGTGCAAAGGGACGTGGTGTAGCCTCCATGGATGCGATGATGACTCAACTTGGATGCTCTAAACAAGGGCGACTCGATGGTGCTGCCACACAGTAAAGGCCCCAATGGGGGACCAAGGAAGCATGAGTACAAGGTGGGAACTCATGACGAAAATCGACACGAACATGGACAAGTATGGAGGCGAAGTGGTGCCCCAAGTACAAGTGTCGTAAGTGAGGAAATTCGATTTAAAGTGGAGGTGAAGTGGCCCTTCTTGGACAAAATAGGTCCTGGCGAAGGATGAAAGTACAAAAAATATGCTGGCTATCTAACAGAAAATAAAACACGCATCTTAGAAGGGAAATGCTAAGGGTGATATTTCTTAAGATAGAGTGCATTGCGAGGATTAGGAAGAGGATTGCCTTCGAAGTCCTCTAAAAAGTATGCCCCCTTACCAAGATCCTTACTGATGATGTAAGGGCCTAGCCATAATGAGTCGAACTTCCCGTGACCAAGGACATCATGGGCCTGGTCATATACTAGAACAAGGTCGCCTTCGTGAAAAGGACGAGGCTGGACTTTTCGGTCATATTGAGCTTTGGTGCGTTTCTTGGCCGCTTCCATGGTTTGCAATGCAACACGACGGTCTTCAGAGGCACGCTCAAGCATGATAAGTCGTTGTTCTAGAGGTTGGGTGTCAGGGAGAAGTTCAACAGCCAGATGAAGGGAAGGGATTTTACACTCGATTGGTAAGACAACCTCTTCTCCAAAAACGAGGTGAGGAGGGTTATGGTTGAGGGGCATGGGTGCCCCCGAGCATGGTGTGGTCATGCCAAAATATATTTAGAAAAAGGGGAATCTAAACACATTTTAATGATGTGGTGTGCCATTTGTTCTCGTTATGGTTATGCAGTTTGAGAAAGGAAATGGAGGATTACCAATCTCTTTTGGTACTGCATATAGGGATCAAATGGACTTTAAGTTTCCGAATTGGCATACCTGGTGTCACTATCCCAAAAGGAGGATTTGGAGATAATGAAGTGATGCTCTCGTAGAAAAGCTATAGGTTGGTCAATAATAATGTCTAAGAGACTGGGTTGCTGATGTAAGATGAGGGAACGATAAGGGGTATCGTCCCGAGAGTGATCTGAAGTGATATGGGGCTCTAGAGGTTCTTCTAAATGTGGAAGAATACGGGGTCTAGAGTCAACACGACCAGATACACTAGGAGAGTGGTGGAGAATGGCTTCTCTTGGTCTCTCAAATGTGGGTGCCCCCTTACCCAAACATTGGGTTTCGATGTAATGGCCACAAGGTGGATGTGGTGTGAACACATGGGTTCGATGTAAGGGGGAATATATAAAGTCAGGGGTGGGACTTTCTTCCATAATGTCGTCATCGTGATAAAAGATGGGGTGACTGGTGGAAGAAGGACCACCGGACGTGGTGAAGCGACCTGAATCATCATCATGAGAAGAGAGGTTCACATGCGCATCGTCACAAGGGGTGACCGAAGAGTAAGTAGATAAAGGATCTACCGATGTTGAGCCCAAGATGATCGCTGAAGGAAGGTCAAGCGAAACAAAAGGGGAGGATTCATATGGAATGTTCCCCGAGGGTCCCATGGATGATGATAGGTAAAAAATGTTGGACGAAGGCTCCGTCATCTCGACATCAGGAGGGGGAATGTCAATGGGAGTGGTCATATCTGGTAGTTCTGCTGAAGCAGAATGCGCAAATAGGAGAGAGGTGGACTCATTGCGCTTGGCCTCGAATTGGTGGACCGCAGCGATAGAGGTGCGGAAGTCCTCGAGGCGGGGACAAAGATGGGTGTAATTGCCATGGAGATCACACAAAACATAGGGGTGTTTGGTGTGAATAGTCTTGGGGTTCTTGGTCGCGGTCGCGGAAGGAACAGAGGCTTCTAGGACCGCGGACTTAGGGAACGTGACATTAACCATGGGCTTGAGATGAAGTAATTCAGGACAGGTATGGGAGGCGTGACCGACAACATCACACAAAGCACACTGGATGGTATGCTTTGGAGGCTGAGGAGGAGCAGAGTTTGTCGGGGCAGCCTTGTCCTTTGATGCCCCCTTGCGAGCTTTTCCCTTCTTACCCGAAGCGGTCACAACAGGAGGTGGTTCCTGTTGAGGTGACTGAGGCACTGATGCAGCGGGAGAAGTCATGGGGACCGGTTGAACCGGGGTCAAAGCGATATAAGGTTTGGGCTGACCAGGCAAGGTGGGGGTTGGAGGATCAAGGTACCAAACGGGAATCCCAAGGGTCAAGTTAGGAAGAGAGAGGGTGGCCATGACTGGTACCGTGTACACTCCTGGTGGGGGAGCTAGGAACGGTATCTGACCAGAGGGGTAATGGCCAGGTGGGACGGCCCCTAAATGGCTAAGGCCTGGAGGAACCGTGCCAGGGGGATAAAGGGGCTCATGACTACCAACTGCAGGTGAAGGGCTAGGAGCAGGTTGCGGAGGGCAAGGTTGCTGACTAGCCGAAGCGGGTTGCTTGAGAGCAACCCGAGACGATTGCATCATGCAAACATTCGATGAGCTGGGGTCAGAGATAGGAGGAGGGGGGAGACTAGGAAAAGTTCCAAGCAGGGAGGAATCCTTGTAAACGCCGGGGGAGACACTAGTCAAGGAGTCGACGGTTTGCTTGTTGGCTACAGAAGAGATGGTCGTCTTAGGTGAGGTCTGAGATTTTGGCTCATGATATGTCAACTGGTCAATGGTGACTATCTTTCCATTATGGGGAAAGACATCTTGCAGAAAACCGCGGATGGGACAGCAGACATAGCATAGGTGTAGCTTCGCCCCAATAGAATGTTGTAGTCTAGCGGGGCGTCGATGACTTCAACGTCAACGCAAACAGTCTTACCGGCGAGGGTGATAGGACAATTACGAAACAGGCCAATGGGCTGGGAGGCATGGCCGTCCCACGCTCGAAGGGTGATCGTGGAAGGGGCCAACTCAGGAGAGCCGAGTTGCTTCCAAACCGAAGCGGACATCACACAGGTGGATGCCCCCTCATCAATTATGCACCGAGAAACGTTAGCGTTCCGGATTTTGACTGGGATTTGGAAGGCTACGGAAGCAGGAAGAGGAGGATGTTCTGATTGATGGGCGTCGAACACAATCATTTGGTCATTAGCAGGATCTACAGCGCCCACGGCAGATAGTAGAGCCTTCTTTTGGGAAGGGCACGACTGGAGGAGTTCCAGTGTGGAAATGGCAGCAGGAGATTGCGCCAAATCATCTACTATGCTATACGAGTGGGAAGCTCGACCGGAGGCAGCGTTTCGGCGTAACGGTCCCTTAGGAATCTTGGTATGAACCTCAACTTTGGGTTGAGGGATATGTAAGGGGCCATTCGGTGTCGAAAGAGGCTCTGTAGAACCTGAAGAAGGAGGCTCGGAGGCAGACTGAGCAGGAGGCTTGGAGTACTGGCGAGACCGAGTTTGAAGGTTAAGGTCGACGGTTAGAGGTGGATCAGAGTTCATCATGAGGATCTGGTAATTGGAGGAACTAGATGGGGAAGGTGGAGTGGCCACCTGTCCGTCAGGTGGTTGGGTAGCCATGAATCCCTGCTATGCATTCACTGGCTCTTGAGGGGGCGGTGACGGCTGTCGCAGGGGTTGAGAAGGCAAGGGAGGCGAAAGCGCATATGCTGGAGGAGCTGGCGCACCAGGCTGCGGATGACGGTAATGGTTAGGTTGGGCAACATTGAGGTAAGCAGGAGGTTGGGCAAAAGGATGAGGCGTGCCGTATCCTGGATGCGTGCTACCGGGAGGGGGAGAGGTGCAGGAAGGGGTGCCCCCTCCCCCAGGAAAACCATAGCTCATGAGAGATTGAGCGAAGGGATGAGAGATAGATCCAATGATACTGCCAGCAGCATGAGGTGCCCCCAGTGTATGGGCATCACCGGGTCTGGGGAGATCAGGTAGGACAGTAGGATCATACCCTGTCTGGGCGTAGATCAGGTCATATTTTAACGCCATTTGGAGGGCATCTTCTTCGGTTTGAGGAAAATGGGATGCGACATCTTTCCCGATAGGGGACAAGAGAGATCTAAGGAACCAGTCCATGTAGACACGGTCTTCGAAGGGAGGAGATTGACATAGGCTCCGTCTTCGTTGCCATTCATGGACATGGGTAGAAAGGCGGATCGAAGAGGTTTGCTTGAAGGAAGTCAATAGCTTGATACCAGTGTCATAACGAAGGGGAAGCTGGAAGTAAGATAAAAAAGCTCGGGCAAGAGTTGCAAAGGTGGTATGGGAGGAAGTGGGCTGATCAACATACCACTTAGAAGCTTCGCCTGTAAGCGTGCGTTGGAACAATCTAAGACGAACAGAGTCATCGATAATGGAGGTAGATGAACACCACATGTGGAAAGATCGAACATGATTTGAAGGATCTTCTCCAGCACGACCTTCGAACTTTGGGATGTCGGAAGGGAGCTTTGTCGGCATAGCGGGCCAACTAGCGTCATGATGTATAGGGTCGTTTATCAACCGGTCCAAATCTGGGAGGCTGAGGCCTGCCAAGAAGGGGAGCAAGGGTGTAGTCGAGGTAGTTCTCGTGGTGGTTCCGCTAGTAGTAGTTCCGATATTAGGGCCGGGAGCACCACTAGCGTTAGGCCCTGGACTAGACATAGTGAAGGTGACAGGGGGAGAACCTAGAAGGAAAAGGAGAACCCAAAGAATCAGAAGAGGAGCTGGAGGAGGACTGGCTCGACGACGGCGGGGCGGAGTAGGTTGATCAACCGGAAACTGAGGGTGAAGGCCAAGAAGTCTCCGGGAAAGGCGCCTTGGGGGCGCAATGATGACAGGAAGAAGGAAACCGACAAGGGCAGAAAGGGACAGAATCAAGTAACGTCAAGGGCAGATAAGGTGCAGTGACAATTGATTTTAGAGTCTTTGCCAGGCGGTGTTAACCAGGCGCTTCTTCACTTAGGGTCGGTGTGTGGTGTGCGTTAATTTTAATTTTTAAACCCTTTTCGTTTTGAGAGCAAGAAAAAGTGTGCTGCGTAACTGAAAAGAAATCTGCAGAGAACAATATAGATTGCTGAAATAACAGAACATTTAACAGCTAACCATGCATCAATTGAACCCAAAAAGGAGGGTCTCTCAAAACTACTCTAAAAGAGGGCAAAAATCTATTCAAAACACACGTAAAAAGAGGCCAATAGATCTAGGGTCAAAAGGGACAGGGATCTAAAGGAGAAAGCTGCTAAAAAGAGGTGCAGATCACAGCCAAGAGGAAGAGGCAAGGTGGCTGGAAAAAGGGGGAAATCAGCAAAAAGTGGAAGGGACAGGGATGAGGTCCTAAAGGGGGGTCCAAACAAAACTACAAGAGGTGATTTGAAAGGAAGAAAAGCTGATTAAAAGGGATCTGAGGATGAGGTATCAGATCTAAAAAAGGGAAGGCTGAAACTCTGAAAAATTAGACACCTGAAACAGCTAAAACTCTTCCACCAAAAGTGGAGGGTACTGAAGCCCTAGGGGGCTAGGTTCCCACTTAGATGAGCAAAAGCAGATCAGAAACAAGTCGAAACAGGCTAAGACAGAGGCTGGAAAACCCTGACAGAAGCTTCAGAAAAACCCAGAAAAATTTCAGAAAAACAGCAGAAAAAAGTCCAGGTCGCGGTTTTTGACCAGTTTTTCGCTCCGGTCGCAGTTTTGGGGCTGTTTTATGCGACCTGAGGCTTGAGGTCGCACTTTTTGGGCCAAAAAGTGCGACCTGCACTTCCAGGACTCTCGGCGGCAGATTTCAGAAAAAAAATGTCATCTCAGCTGCGGCTGATGTCGGTCACCTGCGCAATAGGGCCAGAAACACACGGAAGTTAGAAATTTTAATGTTTGAGGGCTTTATGAGGAAAAAACCACATGAAAATAGGAAAAACAAAAAGTTGAAAAGAAACCCTAGGGTCTGAAGTAGCTGGATATGCAGGAATAGGAAAAACGACAGCGGTCGTAATTTAAAACCCGTGTGGAGTCGCCATTTGTTAGTATGAATTCTTCGTCGAAGTGTACGAAAAAGAACCACTTTAGCTACGCATAACTAATAGCCCTAACAACAATAGAGGCTGCCAAACATCTTCAGATCTGCGATTAGTAATTAAAATGCTGCAACAAACAGATCTATAAATGGAAAGACATTAAGCAGTAAAGTAAAGAGTTTGCTCCATGCATCCAACAGACAAGACAAGAACACGATTTTGAATGAATTTTTATATTACAGGGCACCTGGGAGGAAACAAGAAGGTGTATCCAGATCTCCTCAATGGGATGGGTTCTTTGTAGTCCTCAGCACTTCAGATCTAAACTTTCTCTCTCTTGTAGATGTAGAAAACCCAATGTAGAAGGTAGAGCTCAATGGGAGCAACAATGGCAGAAAATGAGACCGAGTGTATAGATCCAGAGTGATCTAGTATGCAACAAAAGGTGAAGAATGAAGGGGAAAACCCTCCTATTTATAACAAAGTATTGGGTCATTCTAGATCTTGGTGCATGATTAAAATAATGTTAACCAAATCTAGATCCACCTCTATGGAATATTTTATTATTATTTGTTGGAGGGAAAGGGTGTTTGACTTGGGTCAAATCCCTTGATTAGTGAAAAATAAATAAATAAATGATTTATTTATCTTTTTAAGAAAGTGGTTGGGAGATAATCAAATAAATAATGATTTATTTGATTAATGGTGGGTGATTTGGTCATATTTAACAAGGAATATTATCTAAATAAGATTTAAATAATTATTCCTAGAAAATAATAAGATAACTAAGGGTTTATCTCATTAATTTCTTTGTTTTTGGGTTAAACATGACGGGGAATAATAATTAAATTATGGTTTAATTAATTATTCCATGAGGAAAATCAAACAAATATAGGTTTGTTTAATATTTCCTTTTGGGGTTTCCTGTTTGAACCATAAACAACCTAATAAATGTGGTTTATTAAGTTATTTAACATAGTGAAGGCAATTTTACTGAGGGTAAAATTGGTCTTACATGGTGTACTTGGGTCCATCTAATGATGATAGGTTAGATGACCAAAAAATGGGTATATGAGATTTGTTCCTGATTTTTCACAAATTTTTTTTCCTTTGCAGATCATGATAAAGAAGAAAGAAATCTATAAATGGGGGGAAATCAATAAATTGTCTTTTGAAATCATAAGTCATGCCATTGTAGATTCTTCATCATTATCAACACCTGGTTTTTCTAAACAGTTTTTTTTATATACCTTTGCTTATGAAAATTCTTATGCAACAATTTTGAGTCAAATAAATGAAGAGAAAATTGAAGCCCCCATTTCTTTCTTTAGTTCTAATTTCCAAGGGGCCGAGTTAAATTATTCTGATGTGGAGAAACAATCTTTGGCAATTTTTAAGTTAATAAGCATTTTAGACCTTTTCTCCTAAAATCACATACGAAAGTAATTATCCCTTTGAAATTGTTAGGCAATTACTCATTCAGAAAGAACTAGGAGAAAAAAGGGCTAATTTGGTTACTAATTTTGAAGAATATGATTTGGAAATAAAGCCATCTAAAATTGTCAAAGGTCAAGGATTTTTCAAGTTAATAACTAGAGCTCTTGATAGTTCAACCAATGAAGATCCAGGTAACAATGTCCAAATTTCAGATGTATGTCCTATTGACACTGAATCTAAATATGTTGATTTAATTTATTATTTGAAAAATGGTCATGCTCCAGTAGAACTCAATTACAAAAGTAAAATTGATTTAAGGCTTAAATATAATCAATATCAACCTATTGATAAGGTCTTATTCAGAAGAAATTGCGATTATATTTTACTTAGATGTCTTGAGAAACTTGAAGCTGAAAAAGTCTTGCAGGAAATGCATGATGGGCCAACTGGAGGACATTACAGTGGGGATAATACTACTCACAAAATACTTCATGTTGAATATTACTGTCCTACTTTGTTCAAAGATACTCATGCTTAGGTACGAAAGTGAAAATTCTGACAAAAAACTTCATGAAAAGAGGAAAGACCAGTCTTATCGTTACAACCAGTCAATATTAAACAACCATTTGAACAATGGGGATTGGACATTATAAGTAATATTGTTCCTAACTCTTCTAAACAACACAGATACATATTAATTGCTATATATTATTTTACCAGTTGGGTCGAAGCAATTCCTTTTAAGGTACTAAACTTTGAAAATGTTATGAATTTCATTGACGAGCATATAATTACCAAATTTGGCTTACCTAACGCTATTATTGTTGACAATGCATCTTATTTTTCTAGGAAAAATGTTACTGAATT
This sequence comes from Pinus albicaulis, assembly GCA_034641835.2. Classification (NCBI taxonomy): domain Eukaryota; kingdom Viridiplantae; phylum Streptophyta; class Pinopsida; order Pinales; family Pinaceae; genus Pinus; species Pinus albicaulis. The sequence continues at coordinate 189,863 of JAXQQM020087166.1, read as the reverse complement.
TTCTCTCAAGATAGTTTTTAAACTCAAATATTCTTCTAATTATTATCCAATAGGGAATGTATTAGTATAATCTACCAACAAGAATGTCTTAAGTGTAATCAAGAGAACCATTGATGACAACCAAAATAATTGGCATAAAGCTCTAATATTTTCTCTATGGGTTAACTAAATCACTCATAAGGCTTCATCAATAACTTCCCCTTACTAATTATAGTATGGGAATGAAGCAATTTTACCTCCTAATTTAGTTTTCCCCTCATTTTCCCTTGTCGACTCCATAGAAGAACAACCTTGCTCTGATTTATGGCTAAGAATGTCTGAAACTCTAAAGTTAGAGGAAGAGAGAGAGATAAAGCCAAAAAAACTCATATTCAACATCAAAAATTGGTTAAATCTTGGTTTGATGCAAGTTTAGTAAACAATAAAAATTTCAAAATTGGTGATTTAGTTCTGAAATGGGATAAAGCCCATGAAGAAAAATATAAACGCACAAAGTTACAAATTATGTGGCTCGGCCCATTTCAGACCATTGAGAAACTAGGCGCATCAACCTTTCAACCTTCCACATCCTTCAATATTTACAAGGAAGGAGGGATGCTCTTCCTATTAGTGGGCTAGTTCTTAAAAAAAAAATTCTTAAAATAAACTTGTCCTGTTGTAAATATGTAAATAATCATATGTACATATCGGTTTTTTTAGCTTAATAGTTTTGTGTAAAACTCAATCAACAAACTTATTCTTAAAAGAATAGAAATCTCACCAGCTCACTAACTCAATGCTTCTGCCATCTTTCAAATATCCACTAAAAATTTGAATAATATAAAAACGTGAGAAAATAGATATAAAACACAACATGAAAATTAAATATGCTACCTTTAGTTAACTAACTTTACCCTACATCAAATTTAAATTTATATTTTCCATAGAATAATTATTTTTAAAATATAACTTAATTTTGGAATGTGTAACCTAAATTCACATGCTCTTGGCTATCATTTCTTTCCACCTACCAATTATCTTTAATAACCTTAAAATCTTTGTAATTTCATATAATTTTACTAAATAATCAAACCATCAGTGCAAGTAAGGAAAATATTATTATTACGCCACGTCAACAAGGATACTCGATCTAGTTTATATATATATATATATATATATATATATATATATATATATATATAATGGTTGCCTCTACTAAGCTAGTGGTAAAGTGTGAACAACTTGTTCAATATTATATTTAAATCAAAAGATTATTTTATAATATATTTCAGTCGTACAATATAGGACACTGACCACATACCATCTATTATGGTTTTAATTACTACTATCTTTATTCATTGATTATTAACAAAGCTCGCAGCTTTGCCCAAAATTCAAGGGAATTAGGGTGCGCGCCAATATATTCAAACAGGTACCGGTTATTACTAAAGCTCGTAACTTTGCCCAAAACTCAAGGGACTTTGCGTGCGCGGCGATTTATTCCATAGTTGTATTTCTATACGCCATGGAAAAGATAGCGAAAACATGATGTCCTCCCAAAGAAGCCATGTGGCAGAGTCAATACATGAGACGGGGAAAGAAAAGACATTGAGGCCCGAAACAGTAGAGAATGACTTTAGAACCAATTCGTGTGAAATAAGATGATTGAAAAGTTTGAGAAATTGACCTTGACCATAAACACTCAGGAAATTGACCTGGATTCCGATTTATTCGTAATCCATCTTTATATGCCACGTGGAAAACATCTTTATTCAACCGTGGCCCCGGTTATAAATAAAGTTCACACCTTGACGACGAAAACTCAGGGAATTGAGCTGCAGGCCGAGTTATTCGTCAACTTTGTTTTAGACGCCACGTGTAATATATAACAAAAGTCACGCATAATCAGACATGATGTTTTCTCTAAACCCGCGTGGCAAAGTCTTTTCACGAGACGGGCGGAGAAGCGTCATCGGAGGCCACAAGGATTTCAAGAAGACTTAAAATTTGATAAGAACAAAATCAAAGTTTACACGAGGTGTCCTTACAGTTTCGATGCTTCTAGCTTTTATACTTTAAAAAGCATTGTGTAACATCGTAAACTAATGGTTTAATGTACTTTCACCTGAATTACAAGTGTTGTTTACATTTTGTGGTTTTTTAATATTAAAAATAAAAAATGAGGGGACAATGTTTCATTAATTAGTTAATTCAGATTTTATAATGTTTTCAACTATTAAACGAAACTAATGGTTTAGTATAGTTTCACCTGAATTACAAGTGTTGTTTACCTTTTGTGGTTTTTTAATATTTAAAAAAAAAATAGTAAAAGTGAGGGGACAATGTTTCATTAATTAGCTCATTCAAGTTTTATGAAGTTTTCCAGTATTAAATTAAATGTTTTGAGGTATGTATTTTTTTATAATTTTATATTAAAAATATTTACATTTCTAGAAATTTATTTTCGAGGTTTTCTCTGAGTCCTTGATGTTCCTGTTTAAAATATATACATTGTTCAGTGTGAATGAAACGATTTACTTGAGTCCCCCGATCAGGGTGTACACCTGTCGCCAGAGTCATGATAAGCCACGATAGCTGGCTGCTTATCATCCTTCATGCAATTAAGATTAATAATGGTGCACCTTCGTCAATGCTTATGGAGTGTGCGAGCGATCGGCTTTTAATGATTTTGCAGAGTCAACGAGCCGATGGAATGTTTGTAATATGGTAAGTAGATTGTCTCTCTACCCTCACTTTGCCATGCAATGTTCTTTGCTTGAGAGCGCTTGGAGGCAACAAAGAAGGAAATCGGGCGCCATCCTTTCCAACAGTCAGCCAACTCTGTGGGGCTATGTATATGTTTTTCTACTCTCGCTCATTGTTGAAGTCGCCAAGGTTATGTATTGCTCACTGCACTATATGGTTTTTTCGATTCTCCTGATGGGCACCAGCTTTGCTGTTCCTCTGTTGAATCCTGTAGAACCTTGCTTTTGCGACCCATGTCATTCTTCAAGCTGCTTATTTCCTTTTGGTGTAATTTCGGTTTGAGTTAGCCTTCCTTTCTATTTGGTTAGTGGGCATGTCAATTCTCCCAGGGTTATTTGGTATCATTCCTATGTTCAGATGTCGGAAGGATTTTGGGGAAGTCCCATTTCTCTGTCTGGTAGTTGTGGATGGTTTCAAAATTGTCTTTTCCGTTTTAATTCTACTCATCTGTTTTGGGGAAATCCCATTCCGCAGTTTTGTAGCTATGCATGGGTTAAGCATTGTCTGCTCCGTGTTAATTCTCATCTGTTTTGTACTCCCAAACGGGTTTTTTATAACTCTGTGTCTCGGCGAAGTCAATGGGTCGGGTTTATGGTGGTTTATCTGCATGCCGGTACTTGGGTTGGACGATATCTTCGTATCCATCTTCTCAATGTGGGGTATTCGAATTGTTGGGTTATTGTTCTAGGTTGTCTTGCCACCCTGTTCGTTCTGGGTTGTTTCTACTCTGTTTACCAGCGAAGTCAATGGGTCAGGTTTATGGTGGTTTATTTGCATGGCGGTACTTGGGCTGGACGATATCTTCGTATCCATCTTCTCAATGTGGGGTATTCGATTTGTTGGGTTATTGTTCTGGGTTTTCTTGCTGCCCTATTCGTTCTGGGTTGTTTCTACTCTGTATACCCAGTTTCTTCTATGTGGGATTGGGTTTCCAGCAATTCTCAGCCGCGTCCTCGCGCGTGTCACCTGCTTTATGTTTGTCTCCGCATTCTCTACCATCCCACCAGTTACATTCACAAAGCTACCAAGGTTTTAATTATTCATTCATGTTTGTATTTGTTCATACATAGGCCTCTCTCCATCATGGGGAAGCGTCACTCTTCTCATCTTTCTACTAAAGGCAAACAGCAGGCCCAACCTAAGACTAGTTCTAAAAAATGTGGTCGCAAGTCCCGGCAGGAGGTTCTAGAAACCCTCAGAGTCAACTATGTTCTTGGTAACTCCCCCACTGTACGACAGGAGATTCGAGGTTGGGAACGAGATATTAATACTGAACTAGAAGATAATGAAGTGGAAGCAGAAATACTGGATTTTATTACCGATCCTGGTAATACTAGGGGTCATCTAACTTTGTTCCAGCAAACTGTCCATACCTACTGGATAGTCAAGTGCCTTTTGGCTAAGGCAATGTAGAGTTTTCCCCCTTCTTCAACAAAGATTAATCCAAAAATAGTTGATCTGCTTCAGGACATTTAGAACCAGCTGAATCACATCAAAATTACTCAGTATTAGGCTACAGATCATATTAGCTGACTTGATGATTGTGTGGGCAGAATGGAAAAACAACTTCAGCAACTGCAGCAAGTAGATATGCCTAGTTCCACTGTTAAGGATCCCGCTCCTGTCTATTCCTCTGATGGCTAGTTAGAATTACAATTTGCCTATGGTTTTTACATGAATTTTGGTTTTCTATATGGACATCTTTTAATTCCCCAGCTTGTAGATACTTGTGTAATCGAGCAGTTAGCAAAGGAGTCTTCTGGACGAATGAAACAGTTTCAATTTTGGCTTGCTTTTAATGCTTTATGGTGGCCAACAAACTTGGTTTCCTACTGGTAGGTTGAGGCCATAGTCTGGATTTTTATATTTTGTAACCTACTTTCAAATTATAAATAGAAAATAGCGAGGTCCTACCAAATTTACAAAAAAAAAAAAGAAACGATTTACTTGAGTGATTATAATATTTATATTATAATATATTTTAATTTACCATATTAATAAATTATTATTATATATATATATATATATATATATATATATATATATATATATTTTTTTTTTTTTTTAAATTTCGTAGTTTCTTACCATTTTCTATTTATAAAAAGGAGAGTTTTTTTTTTGTAAATTTTGTAGTTCTTTACCATTTTCTATTTATAAAAAAGGAGAGCAAGTTGCAACATATACACATGTGGTAGTATCAACTTGCCCGAAGGAAACCAAGTCTATTGGGCACCTTAAAGCATTAAACACCATCCAATATTGAAATTGTCTCTTTTGTCTACTAGCCACTATCTCCATTTTACTGTTTAAAACAATGTCGATTTGACAACATGAAAAGTAAAAGCTAGCCACAAAAATCATAAAAACTTAGTGCGTCATTTGTTAACCATCTGAAGAGTCTATTGGCGTCGGGTCTTTTGCAGTTGAGCCCGACATGTCGACTTGCTGCATCGATTGAAGCTGCCTTTCGATTCTGCCAATACGAGCTGTAGCATGATACTGAGATACCTTTATATATTGAACTTATTTTTTAATTTCCTGTAGAATTGAGACCACTGTGGGACTTCCTTCATTTTCCTGTAAACATTGCAGGGCTTTAGCCGTCACACATTTCAGAGTCCAGTATGTGTGGATGGATTGGTGAAAGAGAGATAATCTCCCTCTTGTGTTCCCGGGGTCAGCAACAAAATCCATGATTTCATCCTAAACCTCTATATCTTCTTCCTTGTTGTTACTTTCCCTCTCCCAGCCTTGGATTACATTACGAATCTGTGGAGGATTTCCTGTAGAATAAACTTTGAAGAGATTCTCCATGACCTCTTTCTTCGTCTTCCTGCCTCGCTTGCTTGGGCCGACCGTGGTTTTTTATAGCCTCTTCTTTCCTTTTTCCTTGGGCTATCATTTTGACTGACTGACCTTTCACCATTTTTATATTCGGACTAACAAGCACTGACAATTGTTGAACTAAACCTGTGAGAAATGTAAGCGAGCCTGTGTAGGGTGAGGGAAAATCAATAACGGAGTACACAGGAATCCTGATGGGACCCACAGTTTCTACCGCAGTGGAGTTAACAATGACTATGTCCATGCATATCATATTACAAAGAAAGGTAGGTAAACCATTATGATTGAAGACATTATTGATTGACAAGACCAACTAGCTAGGATTATAGTTGCAACTATAATTCACCCTATCTAACATACCACAGTTAACATTCAACAACTTTGCATGAAGAAATACTGAAGTGAGTAATTGACGAGCTTGTCCTCACAATTGACACGAAGAGGGGTTTGGGGTTTCGGTACCCAAGGGAGGTGAATGATGGACCAGACTTCCCAAATTACATAGAGAGGGGGTTTTTACTACCTGCATACCCCAGTCATAGAGAGAAGAGGTAAGGTGACTGGTGACTGTCAGCTTATCATGGCACATCATGCAAGCGGTCTCATAGAATTGAGATACACTTTCAGGGTCACAATGGCATCTCCAGGAAGCCTGAAAAGGGTGAACCGAGAGACTCTGAATTTTCTGAAGCAATAACCTACAGGGGGTTCGAAAGCATGGTTCTATGGCCTTATCTGTGATAGCTAGATTCTGACGATTGAACATTCGAAAGGAAAAGACATTGCAGAAGTGCATACGGCTTCTTGAGATCAGAATGATAACAATTCCTACCCTTCCAACAACAAATATTATACAATCCCTCTATCCTACCCATGCACATACTATCACCTTTGTTATTACATTGTGTAGGAGGAAAATTAATGAGGATGAGAACCAGAGGCATTGCATACCAAAGGATCTAGAGTCGTGATTGTTGTAGACCTGACGCAGAGTTGCCTTCTGATCCTCCGTGAATTTTCCAATCGGGAAGAATGCTACGTCGACTAACCTCTTCATTCCTTAACCAATTCGTTTGTTGTTTCCAAGGTCGTTTTGACATAATTGGTTGGCATTCCTTTGCTGGCATAATTATCCAGCATGCGAAAGTACCATCCATCTTCCAATTGCAGGGATTTAATGAGTGAGGGCGTCGGGATGGTGCGCATCGTCACGTGCCTCCAGTTTGTTGTGTAAACAGCTCCAAAAATAGAAGAAAAGAGATATCAACACCTTAGAAATCAGCCACTTCGAGGGGGCAACCTCCAATACATTACATAAATGAACAATTCTTGGATGATACAATTCAGAAAACCTCCTTTCTATATATAGGAGTCCATGGGGCCATAATGTAATCCTAGTGGGCCACAATGTAATCCTAGCCGACCTAACAATAATAATTTAAGGGCACAATAATAACAAAATGGGGGTTACAAGGGTACAATAATAACAATAAGGGGGTTACACTAACAACAATAAGGGACTATACTAGTAATAGGGACCTAACATGCCCCTCTCCTTCAAAAAAAGTGTTGTCCTCAACGCTTGAGTAGCTCTGGGTGCTTTTGTATAAAATTCTCATCCTCCCATGTAGAATCTTCAGTGGGTAAGTTCTTCCACTTGATGAGATACTCTGAAATTGATCGATTCCGTATTTGTCGAGTTCTTGTTTCCGTGACCGCTTCCGGTTCCAATATGATTTTTCCTTCCTCATCAAGTTCTGGCAATATTGTTTGAACTGGAAGATTTTCACCTATAACCTTCTTTAAGCACGAAACATGGAAAACTGGATGTACTCGAGAAGAAGCAGGAAGCTCCAATTTGTATGCCATAGTACCAATCTTTTGCAACACCTTGTAAGGACCATAGTACTTTGGCGATAATTTATTATCCTTCTTAGCTTGCTTGAGGGACATTTGTTTATATGGTTGTAGCAGTAAAAATACCCAATCTCCTACATCAAAACTTCTCTCGCTGCGATGTTGATCTGCCTGTTGTTTCATTCGATTTTGTGCCAAATTCAGGTTATCCTTTAAGAGTTGGAGAACTTATTGCTGATGCTCAATGTGATCTTCCACTGCTTGAACCTTCGAATTTTCCCTTAAAGATGATGTGATGGATGGTGGATGATATCCATAAAGTGCCATAAATGGGGTCATTTTTGCTGCGGTATGGAAGGAAGTGTTATACCACCATTCAGCGAGAGGTAACCACTTGACCCATTGTGTTTGTTTATCAGATACAAAACAACGAAGATATCCTTCCAAATATTTATTTACTATCTCTGTTTGACCATCAGATTGAGGATGATAAGATGAGCTATGAGCTAATTGAGTACCCAAACAAGAAAATAACTCCGTCCAAAAATTTCCAGTAAAAATGGGATCTCTGTCACTCACAATAACCCTTAGGCTTCCATGTAGCTTTTGAATTCTGTCCATAAATGTAGTAGCAACTGTACTTGCTTTAAATGGATGAGATAATGCACAAAAGTGTGCATACTTGGTAAGTCTACCAACTACCACCATGATGACACTCTTTCCTTCGGACTTAGGTAAACCTGTGATAAAATCCATTGAAATCTCCTCCCAACGTTGACTTGGAATGGATAAAGGTTGTAGAAGTCCTGGGGTCTTAATTGTTTCCACTTTATTCTGGTGGCAAACCAAACATTCCGCCACAAACTTTCGAATATCAGATTTAAGGCCATCCCAAAAAAATTCTTTCTTCACCCTGTGGTAAGTTTTTAAAAATCCTGAGTGTCCTCCTAAAGGAGAAGTGTGCAATTCGAGAAGAATCTTTTGTTTTAGTTGGGAATTCTTACAAAGATATAAGCGATCTTTGTACCATAAGGAATCATTTTTCCAACTAAATGTATCGGATGTACTAGGATCTTGCTGCAACTTTTGAATGAGTGTCCATACATCTTTGTCCTTCTTCCATTCATCTCTTGCTTCGGTTATCCAATGTGGTTGGATAATAGAAATGGCACAAAGCAATGCTTCCACCTCTTCATTCTTTCTTGAGAGTGCATCTGCAACAACATTAAGCTTTCCTTTTTTGTAGATTATTTCAAAGTCATAACCCAACATCTTTGTGACCCATTTTTGCTGCTCTTCTGAAGATAGTCTTTGTTCCAAAAAGTGTTAAGACTATCATGATCAGTTTTTACCTTGAAGTGTCTTCCCATTAGGTAAGTTCGCCATTTCTTTAGTGCATGCAGTATTGCTAACATTTCCTTCTCATAAATAGGTTTTTGTAAATACTTTCCTTTGATTGGACGAATTTCAAAAGCAATGGGTCTTCCTTCCTGCATTAAAACTGCACCAATTCCATTTCCTGATGCATCACATTCCACAATAAAGGTTTTTGTGAAGTCTGGCGTAGCTAAGACCGGTGCTAGGCACATTGCCTCTTTAAGATGTTCAAAGGCCTTAGTTGCTTCAGGAGTCCATGAAAATGCATCTTTCTTCAATAATGTTGTTAGAGGTGCTGCTATTCTCCCATAATTCTTAACAAACTTGTGATAATAGCCTGTTAACCCGAGAAATACTCGCAACTACTTTATTTTCTTGGGGACTTCCATTCCTTAATGGCTTTAATTTTGTTAGGGTCTACTTTAACACCCTCATGAGATATAATATGACCCAGATATTCCACCTCTTGTACTCCAAAGAAACATTTGGATGTTTTTGCATATAATTGTTTCTCCTGCAATAGTTTGAGCACACTGTCAACATGTTCAACATGATCCTTCCAAGACCTGCTGTAGATTAGTATATCATCAAAAAATACTAGCACAAATTTTCTAAGGAAGGGTTTGAAAATGGAATTCATCAACCCTTGAAATGTAGAAGGTGCATTGGTAAGGCCAAAGGCATGACCAAAAATTCATAGTGACCCTCATGAGTTCGAAACACTGTTTTTGGAATATCTTCAGTCTTCATTCTAATTTGATGATATCCTGAACGAAGATCCAACTTGGTAAAATAAATTGCTCCATGTAATTCATCCAATAATTCATCAATCACAGGAATGGGAAATTTGTCTTTAATGGTGAGCCTATTGAGCTCCCTATAATCCGGACACATTCGCCATGATCCATCCTTCTTGTGTACCAATACTACAGGAGCAGAGAAAGAACTTTGACTAGGTTGAATTATACCCGCCTCTAACATTTCTGCAATCATACGTTCAATTTCGCTCTTTTAGAAGTAAGGATATCTATAAGGCCGGATGTTTGGAGGAACACTTCCTGGAATCAAATGAATAGCATGATCATGATCACGAATAGGTGGGAGTCCTTTGGGAGTTTCAAACACCTTGGAATGATTGTCCAAGACTTGTTGGAGATCTGCAGAAATAGATGATTTTGATGTTGGAACGTCTAGTGAGCATAATTGTGCAATTACGCCTCGCTGTTCTTTCTTTAGAAGCTTTGTCATGACATTAGAGCTTATTATCCTTCCTGGCTTCCCCGCAATACCTCGTAATTCGACTTCCTTTCCTTCTGAAAAAAATTTCAAGAAAAGTTCTTGAGAATTAAAAGCTACCGTCCCCAAAGATTGTAACCATTGTACTCCTAGTACAACATCAGCACCTCCCATAGGAATGGAAAGCATTGGACTAGTCAATACATATTCCCCCATGGTTAGCTTGATATTATGGCTTTTTCCAGAGAAATTTATAGTTCCTCCATTTGCAACCATCACTTGACATTCTGGTGCTGGGTATAGGAAACAATTTAATTCCTTGGCTACCTTACAATGAATAAAATTATGGGTGCCACCTGAATCAATCAACACTATTACCTTTTTCTTCTTGATCTGTCCTGCTATCTTGAGAGTTTGAGGAGTGGTAATTCCTGCCAGTGCATTACATGATATGGTCGGATTCATTTCTTCCTCTTCTATAGCTGGTTCCTGGTGTATATCCTCTTCTTTTTCATTTTCTTCTTCTTCTTCACAATCTATGTAAAATAATTTATTTTCAGCACACTTATGACCTTTAGTGTATTTGCTATCACAACTGTAGCAAAGCCCTTTTTCTCTTTTTTCTTCCAATTGTTGTGGTGTCAACCTTGTAGGTTGTGGAAATCTAGGCGTAGCAACACTTCCTTCTTTATAGAATTGAGTGGTAGGCTTCCTTGTTGCCATAATTTTACATTCAACTTTTCTTGCCAACCCGAATGCCTTCTCCAATGAATCAGGTTCCAAAACGCGAACTTCATGTTGGATGTTATCCTTTAAAGTGCCTATGAAGAGATCAATCCTGTGTTCCTCTGGAATATCAGTTACCCTTATATTCAATTTTTGGAAGTCCTCAATGTGCTGCCCCACTAAACCCTTTTGTTTGAGAATTATCAATTGGCTAAGAAGGTGTTGCTCTTTGTATCCTCATAATGTGCTATCATTTCCTCCGTAAAAATTGACCAAGTGACAATTTTTTTACGGGAGCAAAGCCATTGATACCATAAAAATGTATTTTGTTCTAAATGTAAAGTTGCAATGCGTACCTTTTGTGTGTTTTGCACGTTATGGAGATCAAAATATTGCTCCATCTGTAGTATCCATGTTACAGGATCCTTTCCATCAAACTTCCTCATATCCATCTTTGGAATATGGTGGTTCTTCCCGCCAACAATAGAGTTTATGAAATCACAATTAACATTTATTTTGTTCTCATCATGAGGTTCTTCTACTATCTTTTCACCATTAGGAAACCTTTCTTGTATAAACTTTGTCAAACCTTCCATGTCTGTTTTTAGAAAATTCTTCATGTTTTCCATTTTCTCATCGATCTTAGCTTCCATGTCATCCATCTTAGATTCCATGCCAGCCTCCATGCCATCCATCTTAGCTTCCATGCCTTTCTTCAAACCGTCCATCTTCACTTCCACTCCATCCATCTTAGCTTCCATGCCTTTCTTCAAACCGTCCATCTTCACTTCCACGTCTTTCTTCAAAACTTCCATTTCATTTTTTGTTGCTTTTTGTGAGAGTGAAATTTGTTGCACTTGCTCTTGTAATTTTGATAGATCATGTTGCAATTATTCATCTTCATGAGTCATGGTAGAGCCTTCTAAAGGCTTAATGGGTGTTGAATTCTTTTTAGGCGCCATTTTAGAATCCAATATTGATTCCTTTACTGCTTTTGAAGAGCTCGATATTGAAATTGGATTATATCTGTGATTACAGCACTTCAATATTTGAATTTCGGTACTGACGTAGCCCTCTGAATTCTCTTTCGAATTCCCCAGGTCTAACCTGATTTGGATTCTCCAAGACAAAGTTGTGTCCAATCTCCCACAATGACCTAATTCTCGATCGAAGTTCAAGAGAGCACACCAGAGGACTTGCCAAGTGTCATCAAGCTGCTTCTTTGTCTCCAAATTGATAGCCAAGAAACTACAAATCAGGTAATTTACACCAATTTTAGTGAAGAGACTCTCAAATCCACTAGAGAGAGAGAGTTATTGAAGTTTTCCCACGATCACCGCTTTGAGATGCAATTCAGGAGCCTGAAAAAGCACTACCTTCCACAGATCATATCTCCAAAAATATTGCGAACCAAGCTCTGAAATTTTTTGAAGAATTTCTTCAGGATTTCAACTTCGTACCATACGAATTTCAGATTCTGAACCTTCGTAGAAAACAATTTATAGCGAAAATGCCACGATGACCTGTTTAGGAGCATGATTAAAAGACCTAACTTCCACGATGATATCTCCGAAAAATATTATGAACTAAGCTTCCGGAATTTTTAGAAGGACGACAGATATCACAAGACCCTAAAATTCTGGAATAAACTGTAGAAAAAAAGTTATAGCGAAAATGCCACGATGACCTGTTTGGAGCAGCAAAACCCTAGAATCCCAAGCTCTGATACCAAATGTTGTGTAACCAGCTCCAAAAATAGAAGAAAAGAGATATGAACGCCTTAGAAATAAGCCACTTCGAGGGGGCAACCTCCAATACATTACATAAATGAACAATTCTTGGATGATACAATTTACAAACCTCCTTTCTATATATAGGAGTCCATGGGGCCATAATGTAATCCTAGTGGGCCACAATGTAATCCTAGCCGACCTAACAATAATAATTTAAGGGCAATAATAACAAAATGGGGGTTACAAGGGTACAATAATAACAATAAGGGGTTTACACTAACAATAATAAGGGACTATACTAGTGATATAAAAAGGGACCTAACACTAAAATTAACCTGTCGAACAACATTAGCCACTTAGCACCCCAATCGGGGGATTTTGTGAAATATTTATAAATACAATTTTAACTTGTATTAGAATTTGCAAAATAAAAACATTTTGTTTCTTAAAGAATTATATTATTGAAATTATTAATTTAATTTATGCTAATAGTTATATAAATATAATTAATGAAAATTTATTTGAATTTTATGATTTTAAATAGGTCATATTAAAGAATAATATGGTGAGAAAACTTATGAGTTGTCAAAATCTAGAATCCCAAAACTTCATTTTATTTGACTGAGTCAAAACATTTACATAACATTACAACATATCTTTCATAATGAGCTAGAAAACACTTCAATAAAACATTAATGTTATTCACATTTTATTTTAAATGTTTTAAAATTATACTATTAAAATTAATATTATATTAAGATTAATATAGGCTTATGTGATAGTTTTTTTAATTATAAACTAATAAAAACAATGTAATAAAAATATTTTATATAAACCTTATGTGATAGGTTTTTTTTAATTATAAACCAATAAAAACCAATGTAATACAAATATTTTACATAAAACAAGGTTTACAAATGAAATATAAATTTTCACTTCAAAATTTAAATTTGCAAATTTCAAATATAGTCTGCACCTTTATAGTATTTGGTTTTTTATTAATTTTTGTCGAAGTACGAAGACGGTTGGAATCAACGAGGCCAAACCGTTACATGTGTGTATTTAAAAGGTAACCAATGTTTCAATATTGAGCCTCATAGGTTAAGACTCTCTTTGTTCCCCATCAATAACTCATTGAAAGATTTTAGATTTTACATTTTTGCCGTGGAAAATTATATCTTTTAAGTTTATTTTTGATATTATGGGTGATTTATCTGATTTAATATTGGGGTGAAATTTTAATATCTAAAATGTATGTTATTAGTGGTTTTCAACATAAAATTCTAGTAATCAATTTATTTTTTATTATTATTAATTTAGTATTAACTAATGCAACTTAATTTTCTATCAATTCTTAATTTCTCATCGATTTTTAGGAATGTTTATTAATTCAGTTTAGGCATTGATAAAATTTGGTTGTAACTATCTAAACTATATTCAAACGCTTTTTTCTAATGATTGGATAAAAAGTTTAGTATAGATATTTTCATGTTCAATATTCATGTTGTCAGCGAAATTTAGAAATGTAGCCAGGTGATCTTCAGTAGATGGGCTTGTTTCTCCATTAAATCTAGGTAAATGCTTCAAATATCCACCAGGAAAAGGATGAAGTTGAGCTCTAGGAGGAAGAACAAGTGTTGCATAACGAGATTCTATATTTCGCTGAAACAACCATTGAATGTTGTGATGTAGGTGAAGATGAATATGAGGTTGAGGTAAATGAAGGAGGAGAAGGATGTTGGGAATAAATTACTTACGATAAAGATGGATGATAGGAGGTGGAATAAGGGTGTATGAATTGAGAAGAGATAACTCATTTTTGAACTTCTGGGATGGTTTTGTCTTCTTATTCACCAGCTAAAGGACTGGTATAAATGGTAAAACATTCCTCAAGTTTGATAGAAGTATATGGTTAAGTATGTATCACATACAAAATATAATCAATTGGTTTGAAATCATGAAATTCAAGTCCTAATTCAGCTTAAGTACCAGTTTCCTCTAAATTACAAATGGGAAGGTGAATTGATTCAAATTGATGAACCTAAAATTTGATTGCAGGTCAACTCCTTTAGATAACAGTTCTAACACTTTTGGTGATAAAGCTGATAACTCTGCAAGAATTGGGATAGGTTGAAAGGGATCAGGTTATGATACAAATTATGGTGGGAGAGATACGTAAATAGAAGAACAAGCTTCTAATTTGTGTCTAGAAGAGGAAATTCTCACTAACATTTCAGGATTTGTTAATGGAGAATGGAGGCCAGAGTCAGAATGAGAACTAGTATGTCTACGAGAAGCCAGGTTTACTTAATGGAGTCTCCACGTGAATGATTTTAGTCAGATACCTTCTTATTCACCTTTAAGAATAAATTCTATCATTATCCCAAGGAAAAGAAACTTTAAATTTTCGCTCCCTGACAACGACGTCAATCTGATGTTGTTCTTTGTAGACAATTATAGGCTACGGAACTGTGTCAAAGCATATAAAATGTTGTTTGATTTGGGTTTGGACGACCAATGCTTTAAACTGTTAAACATATGAAAATCCTGATTATTTCTGATATAATAGAAAGGTTGATTCTTAAATTTTAACATAGTTACTGATCAAACTCGAAAATTTCTTGGTACACATTTTATTTAGGTAGCAAAAAAAAACACCCGATTTTGAAAAGTGGTGATATAGAATCACCTTTTTTTTAGCATAATTTTGGCACTTTAAATTTTCTTATGACTTTTATTTTTTTTAATGTCATGATTTTCATTGTCGATTTTGAAAAGTGGTGATGTAGAATCACCTACTTTTTTTTAGAGGGTTTCTTTTGACATTATAAATTTTCTAATGTCTTCTTCCCTAAGATGTTTATTTTTAAGTGTATTTATGTACTTTTTTTTGTAATGAAATCTTTATTTTTTCACATAGTTAAAAAATTAAAAAATGGTCAATATTTTAAAGCTAGGATTTTCTATATGTTTATGTATTGTCAATTCATATTTCAATGCACATCAAATAATTGTGGCTAAAAAGCCAAAATTTTTAATCATATGACAAAAAAATACACATTTTCAATATAAATACAATGAAAAAAATACACATTTTGAGAATTTTTGTTAAAAAAAAATGTTAAATAAATGAATCTTTTGGGAAAATATTAACAAAAAACTTTTAAAAATAGCAATTTTTATGAATTTTATATCAAAAACTAATAGTAATCACAGTTTTTTTTTGCAAAAAATAAGTATTCTTCTCATAAAATATCAAAGTCTAAACATTACAAGTAAAACTAATTAATAGCTCTCAAATTTGAGCTTTATTTGCAAGCATAACTTAAAGCTAATCCATGTTCAACATCTTATAGAACATCATTAATGTCTTCTTCCACAACATTTTCTACTTCATATTGGTCATTGTCATCTTCTAATGGATCTTTCATGTCTGCAAATCTTCCAAAATTTCATTTTCCAATCATTCCATATAACGGTGGTTGAAGTTCCTTTGCCTTTTTTGCCACACGTAATTCATTAAAATCCTCTTTCCTCAAACCAACTTCTTGCATTGCATCTGGAAGAGATTGAAGAGCATTAATTATTTATTGAATAAATTTTTATTGCACTGGGTCTTTCTCACTAGAAATGGAATTTCTTCCTTTTTTTGGAAACATGCTAGCGTTGTACCTAATCATCAAGCACAAAAGAAATAATTAAGAAAATTAGTATAAACACATAAAAACTAAAAACTAAATATTTATATTCAATTTTATATAATAAAACTTACCTAAAGTTGAGAATAAATCCAAAACACAATCTCCTTCATTTGAACATAGATCTATAATATAGTTAATCAATGTTTGCGGTTTTTTATCAATGTTAACTATATCTCCTTTTAAATCTTTTTCCTCATATGTTAGTTTTCTAACAACAACATCATGAACCAATACTCGACTATGACTCTTCCCGTCTACTTGATTCAGAAGAATAGGCCTATAGATATCCTCTTTTGTCCAACATTCAACATGGATGAACTCACAATCATTTATAATAAGCCGATCTCCAGAACAAACAAGATTTGACGTCTTCCTGTAACATACCATAGTAAAAGTTCAATTAAATTGTACATAAATAAAAAATTCTAACATTAATCCAACATACAATTTCAATGTATTACCATGTAAGGTGCATCCTTGAGTTTGTTTTTCCCTTGAAGCTTATTAATAGCATTGCAAATTGTGTGTCTAAATGAAATGTTATAAATCTCCAAAGTGGTGATGTTGTGACTTCTTGAAATCCCATAACCACTTTACTAAAAGCTTGATAAGTATATGGTTGACTATCATATTCAATGTTTGGGAAATTGAAACCATGAAGAATATCTGAAATAACTAGGTCATACTCCCTTTTAGGTATGAGTTTTGCAATGTCTTCACAATCACTTGGGTCGAGCCCATTCCAAATGGAATGATTAAGAGTAGGATCAAATTCAACATTCTTAAGACGTTTTTTTTCTCTTCTTTTTCAACTTAATTTTTTCAATAAATCTTTCGAAAGTATCTGGTACTCCATTTGCATCCTTCTTTGACATATTTAATGACATAAAAAATATATATGTATAAGTAATAATATAAAAATAGTTTACATATGAATAAAATGAATGTATAAATCAACATACCTTATTGAATGAAATATAAAAATATTTAAGTGTTGTTGTAGAACTTGATTCTGGGCAGTTGTGCACAACATCATCCCAACTATATTCATTCAACATTTTAACCATATGTTCTTGTATTTTCATATAAATCTTCTAACTGAATAAATAAGTTAAAACTATTAATATAGTGAGATGTATAACAAATTCTACCAACAACAATATGTTTTATTTAAAAGAAAATTATAATCGAAAGAAAAGTACAAATAATTCAACAAACTTACTTTTGAAATTGTGCACACATTTCCTCTATTGATAATTCACCTGACTTCACATGGGATAGTAATGATTTGACTAGTTTATCATCCTTCACTCCTTGCATTGTCTCCAAGGTGTGATAGCCATATCCTCTGGAAGTTGGTTCATTTTAGGGCATGTCTTACTATTTATACATATTATGGGTCTACACTTTTTAGCCTTCTAATTTTTTATGGAAATATTCTCCCGCCGCTCAAAAATCTCATCAATCAATTCCCATCTCTCCCCAGTTTTAAATTCCAACTGAAAAATGTTATCCATACCTATGAATATATTTGAATGCATTTTTCCATCTTTTGATTTGAATTTGTCATCAATTTGATAGCATGTTTCAATTAAAAATTGCTTCTGAATGGTTAGACTAATTGTTGTCTTATCCCCACCACATTTTTCTATGAATTCATTATGAATAAATCTGACCCATTGGATGAAAATCATTTCCATTCTGTACTCATTATCTGCAATATGATCCCATGCCAATAACTTTGATTATGGTTATGTTCAATTAGTGTAAGTGTTGCATTTCATTGTATGGAAAAGATAGTTATTGGGATATTCCTCAATCAAATGTCTTTTAACATCTGCTAAATGGTTCCCTCCAATTACGTAATATTTATAATCAAAACATAGTGTCTTGTCAAATTTCTGTTTGTTGGGAACTTGACGTGGATCAACAAGCACCACATAATCCACCACATGTGCATATATATTGAACCTAAACAATGTTTTCGGATTATGTACATGTAGTGATGTTCCTTTCTAATTTGATATTTAGATTGTCCTTCATCTGGCCTATAGAATTGGCTGACATTAAGCTCAAATATTTGGCTACCACAAATTAATTTATTCTTCCTCAACTCAAATTGAATGAAATTTTGTTTTGTTTTAATAATGCCATCCTCTAACTGGGAATCTAGTGTTATGATTTCTCTTCTTCCTTTAGAGATTTCAGTTTTTTCTTCATTGTTGCTCACGAATTTTACAGGTTGACCAACATTTTATTTCTTCTTCTTATCAGTTAACATATCCTTTTTTTAATAAAAAACTTCTTCATCATCATCTAGAAGAGAGACATCTTTGGCCATTTTTCTTTTTGGTATTTGATTTGTTTTCTCCTTTTGCACAATAGTTCTAATCTCCTCCTCACTTATTCTAACTTAATTTTCAGATTCATCTTCCACATATTCAAAAGCAACATGTTTAGGTTTACTAGATTGACCCACCTTATTGAGTCTTTGTTGGTCCCCTCTTTCAACTACTATAGTGTCATGAGCTTTTTTTTTGCCTCGTTCTCCTTTATTTTTCTGTTTCTATGTGGAACGTCTTGATCACAGTCATAACATTTGGCTCTGTTAGCCACCTATGAAATTTTTGACAAGAAAATAGGTGGCTAAAATGTTTTTGAGCCTTCAAGAAATACATTTCCTTTGAAAACATATCATTCTTGAAGCCTCCTGTGTCTTTAGCCCTTTGAAGGATCCTCACTGATGTTCCCAGTTAAAAAGCCTCTTTATTTGTGAAGAAGAATGCTCAAAAGGCCTCCATTTCCTCCTATTTCATCCCCATTAAGCCTCTGTTTTCATCCCTTTTTTCCCCTCTCGAGATCCCTCACTAACCCTCATTTCATCCTAAAACCCCTTTAAACCTTACAATTACCCTCTGTTTGGTTTAATAGCCCCTTATTCCCTCTACCGAAACCTCCTTTGGCCTTAAAAAGCATTAAAATTAAGCCAAAAACCCAATTTTACTTTATAATAGGCTTAAGCCCCTTTCGGCCAGCCCTAAACCACTTCCCCACCACGCGACCGGGAGATGGAACCTAGCGCTAAGGTTTTGGGTGCTTATCGCAGTCGGAGATTTGCGCGAGCGCGTTTTCCTTTGTTAATTTGAAATTCTCCGATGCGATGGAGTTTTAGTCTGTAGATTAGCACCGCGATCTCAACCATTGATCTTTTAAGATCTGACGGCCAGCACTTGTCCCGCAGCGCGCCCATTCCCTCTTCCATTACCCCCCTGATGGAGTTTAGATCATCGATTTGTCTCCAGATCGGACGACGGTCGTTTAATCGCACCGTCGCAAGGCCCAATCCCGTCGCATCCGACCCCTCCAGATTGGCGAGCCCCAATTGAATCTTAGCCGTTCATCCATTCAGATCCGACGGTCCAGATTAATCTACGCCCCGCTCATTTTCCCCTGCCTTCTCCGATGCGATTGGATCTCCACTGTTGATCTCCATAGATCCAACGGCTCTCCTTCATCCCGCCCATTCATTTACCCCTTCTGCCTTTCACTCCACCTTTTAATCTTGACCGTCTGTATCTCAGATTTGATGACTGGGATCAAACCCGCCTTTGACTTTTCACTGTCTAACCAACCAGGAATTTTCCCTCATCGCACGCCATCCTCCGCCGTCCAATCTGTTCGCTCCACATCCAACGGTCCACACGCATATCGCGTTTTTTCTCCGTCTGGGCTTTAACGTTCTAAATCACGCAATAAAAGTGGTTTTGAAGGGCCACGTGTCAAGCAACGACCTGTATCGCGTTTTTTCAAAGTTTTCTCAAAACTATCTTAAAGCGACGCGACACTGATGGTTTTCCTCCTGAAACCATTTTCCTCCCCGCTTCTCCTGCGACCTTCAATAACCAATCGCATTCATTCGTCTAATCAGATCTACGGTTCGCATTGTGTCGCGTTCCCATTTAACTTTCTTCCATCGGATTTCCACAGAGTCTCATCCGACAATCCCCATCGTTGATCTCCTCCTGGGATCCAATGGCTCACAACTAATCACCCTACGCCCGCCGGGTCCCACCACTTAATCTCCTCTGATTTCATTTGTTTTACCTATGTTCCTTTATATTTCGTCCAAAGGTTAAACTTTTATGTTTAACATTAAGCCTTATGTCTCATGTCTAACCCGCCTCTCCGGTAAATCCTGACCGTTCATCCTCATTGCCTTCTCTGATCGGACGGCCCACGACTCTCTCTGCACCAAATATTCATTAGACCATTCTTTCCACCATTCTGTAGTGTTTTTCACCTGTTTCACCGCATCCACCATTTTCGCCACCGCTTCCGCAGGCCTCCACAGCATTTATCCGCCACCTCCCCTGGATTTTTATAATATATTTATTGCATTTGTGCAGGGTATACAGAGTGGAAAATTCATGTTGCCTCCACAGTCATAGCCACTGTGATTCAGTGCACAGAGAATCCATTACAGCAGCTGCAAATTGTAACAGTAGAGACAGATTAAAAGGGTTAAAGCCAGTTATTGAATATTTAATGCTTTAATCCTTATTCAAAAGGATAGAGACGCAGTTCGAAGACCATGAAGATGATCAAGAGACCTATTAAGGTCTAAGCACATGAAACAAACCATATCTGTGATGTAACAACAACATAATGTATTTTCTCAGAAAGTAGACCTTCCTACAGAAGTCTCCATGCCTCCTCGAGCTCTTAAAAGCCATTTCACTGACAGAAGCTTCTAGACTGTCAGACATCAATTATGGAAGCATGGAAGACCTGCAGACCTTCGATCCATGTTACTTATTTCATAAGTCTACCAAAAAGTAACATACAACCAAAGGACTTCATAAAACACATCTGAGGTCAAATATCGACCTGACAAAGACTCTCGGACCATACTACAAAGTACATACAACATTGCAGAGCCATTAAGTAGAGTGAGCTCGATCATCTACCTCCACTCTGTCTTAATGAGGCAATTTAATTCACATCTACTCCTGCTATTTCATTCTCCTATAAGAACTCCCAAAGAACATATTGTAAAGGTTGTTGTTGATTAGTTGTAGGGATTCATTCGACTGTTAGAACAGTTATTGGAGGAAATAATCATAGTTTGTAATTTAGTAGGCTGGGAGGAGAAATTTTTGACTATATTAGCCATTGAGCCTGTATGTGACCGGTTTTGTACATCAATTGATCAAGCAATTTCACAGATCCCGGTCTATTAATATGTGATGTTTCGTCTTATTTCATTCTAATCATGTCGTTCATATTTCTCCGATAAGAATCAAGAATCATGCTTAGGATATACCCCCGCATGGTACCCTAATGCCCACTACTCTTCTTATCCTTGATAAGCTTTTCGCCGATAGTGAATCTAAAAGGTGAAGTCGCAATTTTAACCGACTAAAAAATGTTGGTCCAGCCTCTATGCCATCGATGTGAATTCGGGGTTTGATGCTTAGATGTTCTTGTTAGGTTTGAGCTAAAGAATTGGGATACTAGGGATTTAGTGTAAGCCCTATCCACTAGGGTCCTTTTCCAACAGATTGGCCTTCCTAATATCCCTTGAGCTAGTGTCAAATCATTGAAGGTTAAAAGCCCTTCTCTGATCTTAGGCCTAGTTATGCATTAAATCTTATCTCTATTTTTCTCTTGGAATATGCTGAAGCAGGCTTGGAGTTAAATGACCTCTGACCTGATCTTAAGCTACCATTTGTATCTTCATTGAGAGTTTCCTTTGAGTATGTCAAAGTAGGTCTGGATTTAAATGATATATGACCTGATCATCAGACTAAAACTGGGCTTCTTTCCTTCTTTCACCTTTGTTCCTTATTGTTCCATTCCACAATCTGTTTGAAAGATCATTTAGTATAGATGACTTGCCCTTTGAAAGCCTTGCTTAGTTATTTTGCAAGTAATTCCCTTTCATGACTCCATAGCCCAATGGATGGCACATTCTTGACCTATCTCCTTTTGTCGAAACATCTTACCGCTTTGTTCCTTTCCATTTCATTTAACCTTCTCAATTAATGATATTCGACCAACCCAACAACCAACCAAATAATTTAAAACCCCTTTGTGCTTAATACCTAGCCTAATACCTCATTTTGAGCTTCAAAGATATATCATTCTTTGCTTTTATGGAGAGATTCCTCTCCAAATCCAGGAGGGCTAGATCCTAGGATCTCAAAGCGGTTTTAATGTTGTCTAGTCTTTTGGTCTTGCCAATCTGGCCAAAACACTGGAACCCCAACATAATGGTGACTCCACTGGGGAAAAAATTAGACCAATGCCTCTAGATTGGTATCTCATTGTTGATGGTGGATAGCAGCCTGCTTCAAACAGTAAATTCATCGAGCTGGCAACTCCACACTCCATAATTCCTAACAGACCAAATGACTCCACTAGTAGAAGAATCCAAACTGGCTGAGAAGATACAGTGACCTTCTGTTGACTTACAAACATGCTTCCACACATATAGAGAAGATATGCCCCAATGAGTAGGGAGCATATCCCTTGATTCCCACACAAAATGGCTGAAGAATATTGGTTGAAAAACCTAACTACCTTTCAAGGTGAAAATGTTGAGGACCCCTAGTTACATCTCATTAAGTTTCATATACATGTGTGGAGATTTAAAGTTGAATGGCATGAAGACTGCCTAATGAAAATGTTCATGGCAACATTAGAAGGAAAAGCTAGGAATTGGTATGAATGGTTAGAACCCAAAAGTTTGTTTTCTTTAAAGGACATGCACCAAGTATTTTACAAGAATTATAAAGGAAACTCTCCATCCTTATCATGGGATTGTTGTGATCAATATCAGAATATCGTAAAATACCTGTTATATATTGATGAGGATTTGGTTAATATGCATCATGAAGATCTGTTAGCAGCCATTCAAGAATTTCATGTGCATCCTAGCTATCACAAGAACATGGATGAATCAACTGAGGAATAAAACAGTCAAGAGACTGTGGACATTCCTCAAGATGTTCCTGAAAACTCAGATGTTGAATCATCATCCCTTGCAGTTGAGGCTTCAGATGACATTCGACCTCAAATCTAGTCTTCAAGAGAAATAGAGAGTTGCTGCACTTCTGCTAAAAAAAAAAACAAGACCATCTTCCCCTTTGATAGAAGAAGAAATAGATCAAATCATCAATAGATATCCAGCCTCTGAAATTCTTTGCACAACATACATTCTTGCCCATTCATCTGATGAGATTTGTTGTACAGAGTTGGAAAGCTTGTATGTAAATCAGAGTGAAGAAAGATTAGCTGATAATCCAGTTTTTCTGATTGGTAGCATTACTTAAATTCATGATTTTCCCATTTTTGATCTATTTGATGATGATGTTTCCCAAACGGAAGTAGATCTTGCAGAGCCATCATTAACAGATTTGGTGGGAGGAAGATCAGTTCAATCAAATCGAAGAGAGTAATGAACCAGGTCAACCTATCTATGACACTGATGAAGAAAGTTATGAAAGCATAGTAATAGATGAAGATTCATTGAATCTTCACTCTGTTACACCTCAGATCATCAGTAACCATTTGCATACGATTGGAGATTAGCAGCCTTCCATCTCAGAGGATGAGGAGGAAAATAAGGAAGAAATTTTTGAATAGGTCGGAATTAAGGGGCCTTCTCTTGAAAAGGAGGAAGCAATAGAACAAACCCCTGCTCAAGAATATTTTGATCTTTTCACAGAGCTCAGCCCATCAAATTATAACATATTAGAGCTCCAAGAGGAAAACACTATCATTCATGATGATTCCTCCAGTTCAAAAAATGAAGAAGATGAGGGAGATTCTATTTCTCAAGAGAGTCTTGTTCTTGATCCCGTGGAAGAAGAAGAAATCCTGGTTGAAGCCTGCTTGTCAAATATTCACAACTAGGTATCATTTTATGATCCTTATGCTCATTTCTTGCAAACATTTGAAGAAGGATCAAAGGTCATATTGAGCAGCTTGCTGCAGACAACAAGAAATTTTTTTGAAGCTGCTATTGAAAAATAAAGAGAATGGGAGTGGCCCTACCTATCTAGCCTACTCAAGGTGATGAGAAAAACAGACCAGCCATGGGATCATCTGATGGACTGGATGTATTGGAAGAGAAGGTTTATAAGCTAGACTTGTAAATATTTCAAGTTAGAGTAGGGTAGGTAGGAAAGCTCAATAAAGCTCAGTCCATGAGCATACAGTTAGTTGTTTTTAATTTCTGCAAAGTTCAGCAAGCCAGACAGTTTAATCCTGGCTTGACTGTTTTTCAATTTCTGTCTTAGAATGTAGAGAAGAAATCTGCTAGATAATTTAATCCTAGCAGATAATAGTTTAGGTAGAGAAGCTATGAGGCCAACTGTCTAATCTGGTCTCATGGAGTAATAAGGGTAGAAATAGAATAGGTTTATTTTCCTTTTTGTAAAAAATTGATGATGTAAAGGGTCTGCAAGTCCAAATGCACCTAGAAGAAAAAATGTTAGGACAATGGTATGGGTAGGTAGTTGTTTGGGAGAATATTACTGCTGATATAATATCTTCATGATTTGTGGCACCTGATCCAAGAAAGAAAATGGATGTGTCAAGTACCAGGCATCTGGCCTACTCCAAATATTATTTTATGAATTCTTGACACCTTCAAGAAGATGCCATCCCCATGTGGAGCCACTATTAGCCACCTATTAAATTTTTGACAAGCAAACAGGTGGCTAAAATGTTTTTGAGCCTTCAAGAAATACATTTCCTCTGAAAACATATCATTCTTGAAGCCTCCTGTGTCTTTAGCCATTTGAAGAATCCTCACTGTTGTTCCCAGTTAAAAATCCTCTCTGTTTGTGAAGAAGAATGCTCAAAAGGCCTCCATTTCCCCCTATTTCATCCCCATTAAGCTTCTATTTTCATCCCTTTATTCCCCTCTCAAGATCCCTCACTAACCCTCATTTCATCCTAAAACCCCTTTAAACCTTACAATTTCCCTCCGTTTGGTTTAATAGCCCCTTATTCCCTCTACCGAAACCTCCTTTGGCCTTAAAAAGCATTAAAATTTAGCCAAAAACCCACTTTTACTTTATAATAGGCTTAAGCCCCTTTCGGCCAGCCCTAAACCACTTCCCCACCACGCGACCGGGAGCCGGTACCTAGCCCTAAGGCCTTGGGCGCTTATTGAAATCAGAGATTTGTGCGAGTGCGTTTTCCTTTGTTAATTTGAAATTCTCCGATGCGATGGAGTTTTGGTTTGTAGACTAGCGACGTGATCTTGATTGTTGAACTTTTAAGATCTGACGGCCAGCGCTTGTCCCGCAGTGCTCCCATCCCCTCTTCCATTACCCCCCCAATGGAGTTTGGACCGTCGATTTGTCTCCAGATCGGACGACGGTCGTTTAATCGCAATGTCGCAAGGCCCAATCCCGTCGCATCTGACCCCTCCCAATTGGCAAGCCCCGATTGAATCCTAGTCGTTCATCCATTCGGATCCGACGATCTAGATTAATCCGCGCCCTTCTCATTTTCCCCTGCCTTCTCCGATGCGATTGGATCTCCACCATTGATCTCCATAGATCCAACGACTCTCGTTCATCCCGCCCATTCATTTACCCCTTCTGCCTTCCGCTCCCCCTTTTAATATTGACCGTCTATATCTCAGATATGACGGCTGGGATCAAACCCGCCCTTGACTTTTCACCGTCTAACCAACCAGGCACTTTCCCTCATTGCACTCCATCCTCCGCCATCTGATCTTTTCACTCCACATCCCATGGTCAACATGCATATCGCTTTTTTTCTCCGTCTGGGCTTTAACGTTTCTAAATCACGCGATAAAATTGGTTTTTTTTGGCCACGTGTCAAGCAGTGACCTATATCGCATGTTTTTGGAGTTTTATCAAAACCGTATTAAAGCCACGCGACACCGGTGGTTTTCCTCTTGAAACCACTTTCCTCCCCGCTGCTCCCGCAACCTTCAATAACCAGTCGCAGTCGTCCATCTGATCAGATATACGGTTCGCATTGCATCGCGTTCCCATTTAACTTTCTTCCATCGGATTTCCACAGAGTCTCATCTGACGATCCCCACCGTTGATCTCCTCCTGAGATCCAACGGCTCACAACTAATCACCCTCCACCCACCGGGTCCCACTGCTTAATCCCCTCCAATTTCATTTGTTTTACCTATTTTCCTTTATATTTCATCCAAAGGTTAAACTTTTATGTTTAACACTAAGCCTTATGTCTCCTATCTAACCTGCCTCTCCGGTAAATCCTGACCGTTCATCCTCATTGCCTTATCTGATCGGACGGCCCACGACTCTCTCTGCACCAAATCTTCATTAGGCCATTCTTTCTACCATTCTACAGTGTTTTTCACTTGTTTCACTGCATCCACCATTTTCACCACCGCTTCCGCAGGCCTCCACAACATTTCTCTGCCACCTCCCCTAGATTTTTATAACAGGTTTATTTCATTTGTGCAGGGTATACAGAGTGGAAAATTCACACCACCTCCACATTCATAGCCACTGTGATTCAGTGCGCAGAGAAGCCATTACAACAGCTGCAAAGTGTAACAGCAGAGACAGATTAAAAAGGGTTAAAGCCAGTTATTGAATATTTAATGCTTTAATCCTTGTTGAAAAGGATAGACACGCAATTCGAAGACCATGAAGATGATAAAGAGACCTATTAAGTTCTAAGCACATGAAACAAGCCATATCTGTGATGTAACAATAGTAGAACATATTTTCTCATAAAGTACACCTTCCTACAGAAGTCTCCATGCCTCCTCAAGCTCTTAAAAGCCATTTCACTGACAAAAGCTTCTAGACTGTCAGAAAACAGTTATGGAAGCATGGAAGAACTGCAGACCTTCGATCCATGTTACTTATTTCAGAAGGCTACCACAAAGTACCATACATCCAAAGGACTTCATAAAACACATCTGAGGTCAAATACTGACCTGAAAAAGACTCCCGGACCATACTACAGAGTACATACAACGTTGCAGAGCCATTAAGCAGAGTGGGCTCGATCTTCTACCTCCACTCTATCTTAATGAGTCAATTTAATTCACATCTACTCCTGCTATTTCATTCTCTTATAAGAACTCGTGAAGAACATATTGTAAAGGTTATTGTTGATTAGTTGTAGGGATTCATTCGACTGTTAGAACAATTGTTGGGGGAAAGAATCTGAGTAGCTTGTAACTTAGTAGGCTGGGAGGAGAAAGTTTTTACTGTATTAGCCATTTAACTCAGTGTATGTCATTGGTTTTGCACATCAATTTATCAAGAAATTTCACAGGATCCTGGTCTATATTATGGGTGATGTTTCCTTTCTTATTTCATTCTAATCATGTTGTTCATATTTCTCCGATAAGAATCAGTAAATCAGGCTTAGGATATACCCCTACATGGTACCCTAATGCCCACTGCTCTTCTTATCCTTGATGTTTTTTGCTGATAGTGAATCTAAGAGAAAATTCATGCAATTTAACCAGTTAAAAGATGTTGGTCCAGCCCATGCTTATTGATGTGTGAATTCTGGGTTTGTTACTTAGATGTTCTGGTTGGGTTTAATCTAGAAGAATTGGGATACCAGGGATTTAATGTAAGCCTTGCCCACTGGGGTCCTTTTCCAACAGATTGGCCTTTCTAAGATCCCTTGAGCTGATGTCAAAGCATTGAAGGTTAAAATCCCTTCTCTGATCTTAGGTCTAGTTCTGTGTTAAATCTTATCTCTGTTTTTCTCTTGGAATATGCTGAAGCAGGCCTGGAGTTAGACGACCTCTGACCTGATCTTAAGCTGCCCTTTGTGTCCTCCATGAGAATTTCCTTTGAGTATGTCAAAGAAGGTCTGGATTTAAATGATATCTAACTTGATCTCCAGATTGAAATTGGGTTTCTTTCCTTCTTTCACCTTCACTCCTTATTGTTCCATTCTACCATCTATTTAAAATATCCTTTAGTATAGATGACTTGCCCTATGGAAAGCCTTGGATAGTTGTTATGCAAGTAATCCCCTTTCATGACTCCATAGCCCAATGGATGGCAAATTCCTAACCCATTCTCTTTTACTGAAATGTCCTACTACTTTGTTCATTTCATTCCATAACCTTCTCAGTTAATGATCTCTGACCAACCCAACAACCAACCAAATAATTTAAAACCCCTTGTGCTTCATACCTAGCCTAATACCTCATTTTGAGCTTCAAAGATATATCATTCTTCTTTTTTGTGGAGAGATCCCTCTCCGGATCCGGGAGGGCTAGATCCTAGGATCCAAAAGTGGTTTTGATGTTGTCTAGTCTTTTGGTCTTGCCAATCTGGCCAAAAAATTGGAACCCCAATAGGCTCCATATAATAAATACCCTCAATCAAGTTTGAAATAGGCTCAAAAAAATCCTACGAAACAAAATAAAATGTCAATGATCAATAATTTATACAAAATTGAATGATCCTTACAATAATGCATGGCACAGATATAAATAAACATACTTGCAATGTTGCTTGCGATTTATGCACGTAACTTTATAGATGTTTCATGTGTGTCATACTTGACCTTTGATAAGTGATATCAAAGCTTTTCACGTTTATTAGCCATTCTTGCAAGAACATAAATAGTGTTTTTATTCAAAAACAAACATATGTCTTATACTCTGGCCATCACCTCATATGCTTCACCTAAGTGAATCATACCACAAAATAGATAGCTATGTATACCATCATCTTTTTCATTGTCTTCAAGATACCATGAAAAATATGTTTTAATTATTTCCTTTGTGTTCTTCCATTCAGAAAAAAACTCGATTGAACTTTATGGGCTAGTTGCTTGACTTTTATTACGTTTTTCATTTTCTTTTGTCAACAATTTTCATAGTGTGCCCACCCGAACATTCTTCAATTCATCTGAAAATCATAGTTAGGCAACAAAATTTGTTTTCCACCCCTTATCAATTTACAGTCTTTCCGGAAAGGTGTAGTCTTCCCGGAAAAGGAGGTGTAGATGAAGATACAGGTTGCTCAACTATAGGAGTTGTGGATGCTAGCTTTTCTTTTTCTTTTTGAATTTTTGAATTTTGAAGAGATTCTTCCTCAGAACCCTTATTGACTTGAAGAGAGTCCTCCTCGGAGGTATCTTGCTCTTGAATGTCTATAGAAGGTTTTTCTAAAACTCTACCAGATCTGAGTTGTACATCGTTGAGAGGAACAATCATATAGGTAGGAAATTGTTGTCCTTCTACCATATAAGTATTTTGAGGATTCTTATTGTTAGGATTTGGCAATGGCTGAGCTGGAAGTTGGTTTGTCTTCTGTTGGTATGGGAGCATGAGTTGAGGATTTGTATTTTGTTGAGAAGGTTGATGTTGTGGAAATGGCAATGAAAGTTGTTGTGGATTTTTGCTTGGAAATTGTGGAGCTTGTTGGTTTTGAAAAGATGGAGGATATTGATAAAATTGAGCAAATCTCCCATAAGGATTTTGCATCCCTTGTACCCATGGCTGATATGAGTTTTGATGTTGGGGCCAAGGTTGTTGCCAAGGATTCCAATTTGGTGGGGTTTGAAGATTCATAGGGTTATTAAACCCTTGGGATTGTTGTCCCTGCCAAGGTCTCCTTGCGACAAAACAGAGAGATTCTACTGAATTTGGATCTTCTTGAAAAACAGCTTTGAGTCCAGGGATTGAAGGACAATCCTTGATTTCATGATTTTCTGAGCAAATCATACATGTTTCTACAACTTTTGCATCCAAGGGACATTCCCTTAAAGCATGTTTCTTTCTACATTTTGGACAAAAGATGGCTAAAGCATATGTTTCTGCTTTCTGCTTGTTTTGGATTTTAAGGGTGTCTAGTTGTTCACTAAGGCTCCCTAAAATATCAGTTTTAAACTCATCAAGCATGTTACCAATCTCTGCCCTACTTACTGATCCAGTTGCAGATTTGTTAGCCCTAATAAGAGAAGAATCCCTAGGCCCTTTTCCAGTTTTAGATCTTCCCCTTGAGAATTGGATACATAGTTATGTTATATCATGAAATGGGAGTTGAGAAATGTCTCCTTTACCCATCATGTTTAAAATGTCTATCCATTCATCTCTAATGGCTTTTAATAGGAGGGCTTTCAAGGTTTCATTATCTAAGTTGCTCATGTTTGCTCTTTTCAAGTTGTATTGAAATCTTTCAATTAAGTCTTCCAAATTTTCATCTTCTTTTTGCATCATTTTGAATACCTCATCCTTGTGATTGGTGGGCATACAATAATCCAAGTATCTATCCAAAAATGTTGGTTTCATATCATTCCAAGTCCTGATAGATTGAGTGGCTAATCCCATGAACCATTTCAAAGCAGATCCCTTCAAAGTTGAAGGAAATAGTTTGAGTTTTTGAGAATCTTCCATATAGTCATAAGTTCGGCACACTACTTCAAACTCAAACAGAAATGTTTCAGGATCTTCACTTTGTAATCCATAAAAGTTAGGGAGAACAGATGGTGAAATATTTTTCATTGTTGCATGAGTTTCCTCATCAACTATAGGGAATCCAAGAAAATCGTCCCTATTTCTGCCGTTATTTCCTTCACCATTGTTATCTTCATTATCTCCTCCTCCTCTACCTCCACCTCTATTTATTACTTCCTCTGCCATGATAGTTTCTTTAGAGTCCTTATAGTCCTCTAGTTCTTCTACCAAGGAAGGATGTGAGAAAGTCTCTTTGTTGTCTAAGTGGGTTTTAGTAGGTGGTGTAGGAGAATCCTCTAATTCAGCTGTTCCTTGACTTCCAAAAATCTTAAGGCTAGGGGTAGATGATGGTGAATCTGGTCTATGCCTTGAAGAAGATGGAGTTATGAAAATCGAACTCTTGGCTTTAGCTATAAACCTTCCCCTAGAATCTCTTGCTCTATGCATGTCATTTTTATATATTTTTTTAACAAAAGTTGGGCTAATAATTCTCTTTCTGATCTTCCAGATCACACTAGGTGCAAGAAGAGAGCATACTTAAGAAATTACTAAACCAATAACTCTCTTTTCTGATCCTCCAGATCACACTAGGTACAAGAGGAGAGCATACTTCAAGAAGTTATCAAGTTTTCCCTTCTTTTATGATTTTATGTTTTTTTTTTTTAAGAAATTGGCTACCTAGTTACACTTCCCCGGCAACGGCGCCAAAATGTTTGGTCAATTTAGTGTGTCCTAAATTGCTACATTTAATTGTCAATCCGGGAATCGTAAGCTGATGAAGTGCGGCGCACTATATGTGCAAGATAACCTCTTTCTTATCTTTTTGTCGTTTATGGTCTTTCTAAGGTGAAATGGAAATTCTAAAGTGAAAAGCAAGCTTGGTTATATTTGTTCAAGGAAGTGATATCCCCTATAATGATTTACCAATCTCGAAACTTTAAAAGAAAATTAGTATTTTATCTTTAACAAGATATAAGTCTTCAAAATATAAGTAGTCAAAATTGTTGGAAATAATAAGGCTTTCA
Organism: Pinus albicaulis; assembly: GCA_034641835.2. Lineage (NCBI taxonomy): Eukaryota > Viridiplantae > Streptophyta > Pinopsida > Pinales > Pinaceae > Pinus > Pinus albicaulis. The sequence goes on along the minus strand of JAXQQM020087166.1, from coordinate 158,152 downwards.
AACATGATATTTGTATCTTATCAAAATTGTTCTAATTTACGATTTTTCATTATCTTAATATTTCATCTTTAATTCCATTGTAAAAAAGTGTCAAAATTGTGAAACGATTTTTTTTTTTGGTTATTCCACCATCAACACTCTCTGTTTCGAGGGTGTTTTTTCAATCATTTTTTCAAGAAAAAATTGGTTTTTAACATAATTTTAAAAAATGTTGAAATTTGATGCTAAAAAAAAACATTGCATTCTGGAAGACACGCTTTTCATTTTTGAGGTGTTTTTTCATGTTTTTTGAGTTTTTTTGGGTTAGAGTTATCATTTTGAGGTAATAGTTTATGTTTGATCAGCAGCTATGTTCTTTAACATAATTAAGATTTGAAATGTTTTTGAAAGGTAGAATTCCAGAAGATATATATATTTCCTTAAAAATTCAAAAAGAATATTTAATTCATTATATATATAGAAGATGCATGTAGAAGTCTCCTTCAACCAAAGAAAGCATATTTAAAGATAATAGAAAGAAATAATTAAATTATGTAGAGGAATTAACTAAAACAAATAGTTCTAGTTAATTAATCTTTCTAATTGATTATAAATTTGCAAGGGATTTTAGAAGATTGATATTCAATCTTATCTTACCCATATTTATTATACGTTTAAACATGTGGAGAAATAATGGAAACATAATAAATAACTGGAAAAACTCACAAGAAAACACAAACTGCTTCAAAATGAGTCCAGAATCCTTCTATTAATTTCAGAAACAGTTCAGAAAATTACAATCATGTTCAATGGCTTATCACAGGGGTTTAACCCTCCATACTTCGAATTAAAAAGTACTTATAGATTTTTCTTCAAAATGTCTGGACTAAAATCAAAATTTATTACAAAATATCTCGTCCAAAATGATTTGGATTTTTACAAAACTAGAACTAGAAAATAGGAAAGAACTGATTTGATCTTGCACATAATTCAAGGATTATTGTTGGTGAATGGATCTGTAACGCTGCTATTTTGTTTCTTGTTCCTAGAATTCTGCTCTTTGTTCCTAAAAACATGCATTTTGCTGTTGAAAATTTATTGTCTTCTGGTTCGATGAGCTCACAAAACATGTCCTATATTTTCTCATTAGGGATAGAAAACTTCATTGATTTTCTGTATGATTCATATAATTTAGTGTATTTTTAAAAAATGGGCTTAGTTATGAACAATTTCTTGATTTCATGCTCGATTAATAAATCATAACTTAAACCTTCCATGAAATCTTTTCTAGTGATAGTTCCTCTAATTTTTGCAAATTTAGCTTTGTCTACTACTATATTATGCAATCTACACTGATATTCTTCCAGTGTAACTAGTTTATCACCTATACCTTGTAGACCTGCAAGTCCTTTTTGATGTAATGAATTCAAATTCATGTGAAACTTTTTAATCTTAGCTTCTAAATTGTGACATTTGTTCTCCATATTTAGAATTAAATTTATTTTACTGATTATCTTTATCACCTCCAAGACAACTTCAATCTTGTCTTCAATTTCATACTCTTCAAGTTCTTCTTTTGTATTATAATTTGTAACTTTTAGTATCATTGTAGCCTCTCGTAGTTTGTTGTCCAAGTATTTCTTTACTTTTTCCACTTCTTCCTCTGATCTCTTCAACAACTCTTCCCGTTCAAAAATAATTTCAATTGAAGGCCACAATTCAGTCATTGATTCATTAATATTCAACCAAATATTTTATTTGGACTGATCAATGGTCTAAGGAATTGCAGATTCATTTTCATAAGTTCCTATTTTCTGAGTCAACTTATAAGTTTTTTTCATCTCGGCGAGTGTTTGGTCGATTTGATTGTGTCCTAAATTCTTTGCATTGTGTCCATCAAGATCGTAAGCGGATGAAGTGCGGCGCACTATATGTGCAAGATAACCTCTTTCTTAACTTTTTGTCGTTTATGGTTTTTCTAAGGTGAAATGGAAATTCTAAAGTGAAAAGCAAGCTTGGTTATAATTGTTCAAGGAAGTGATATCCCCTATAATGATTTACCAATCTCGAAACTTTAAAAGCAAATTGAAATTACAATGACAAAAGAAAGTAAACTGCTGAAATGGAAAGTGTTGTTAATCTAATGAATCAAAACAAGAAACTAGTGAATATGAAAACTAAACTATTCTTGCTTCCAACTGAACACAAAAGAAACTACGCTTATGGAAATTCAAAATTGCAATGAAATAAATCTAAATCAGATTACATCAATTCATTTTCTGACCCTTCATCATTAGACCGGCTATGACTTGCGGAAGTAATCATAAACAACTTGTGTAACTGATTATTTAATTTGCAGAAAAGAAACTAATACTAAACTACACATTTCATCATGCAGCCCCTCACCATCAGTCCAGCTGTGGCTTTCGGAGGTAACCGAAGACGCTAAGAGTAGCTTAATATATCTAATTTTGCAGAAAGGAAACTAATACTAAACTACACATTTCATCATGCAGCCCCTCACCATCAGTCCAGCTGTGGCTTTCGGAGGAAACTGAAGACGCTATGAGCAGCTTAATATATCTAATTTTGCAGAAAGGAAACTAATACTAAACTACACATTTCATCATACAGCCCCTCACCATCAGTCCAGCTGTGGCTTTCGGAGGTAGCTGAAGACACTATGAGTAGCTTAATATGTCTAATTTTAACTACTGAATCAGATAAGCAAAACTGAAGTGCACAAGACAAGACTGAAGTTAAACAAAGATTGTGGAAAGAAAACTAGCAGCAGAATAATGTCAGTTTCATATCATTAGCAAAAATACTATGAAAATGCCCCGGGCTGTCTACCTAAAACCTGCACAAGAAAACTGATCAGTGTTTTAACAATCATAAAAACATAAAAGACGGGAATGCAATGGAAATTACAGAAATGTATGAACAGAAATGAAACAACTATGAAATATGAACATGTAATGGGTTATGATACAATGACTGCTTAAAGAAATGAAATGAAAAATATAAACATTAATACACAGAACCTCGGCTGAGCAGGGGCCCTCTACGCAGCTTTGGTAACGATTCTCAACACAAATTAAGTTATGAAAACAAAGTTTTTCACATTAAAAAGCAAGTCATTACAGACTGGTGGTATTACGGCTCAAGGCAGCGTAATCACCACATAACAGAGTACGCACATCAACTCAACAGCTATATCAACTAACAACTATCAACTCACATTCACTAACTCTACGTGCGTATGCAAACGCTCTTTATAAAGCAAAAAAATGTAACTGTCTCCTGAAGTTTATGATAGCAGCCAGCACGTAGACCACTAAGGCCACGGATATAGGAGTATGGCCATGTTGGAAAACGGATCTATGGAAGGTGGGCGCTTAAATTCAACTTCAGAACTTTGCACAGATGTCAATTAACCTCCGCAAGCTTGGAAACGGCCGTATGGATGTTTCTATGCCACGAAACAGAGTCCAGCCGACATAGAACTCCACAGTTGACTTCCACATGGATGGCTTTGACCGCGGCTTTCCTTGACGAATTTGCTTGAACCAATAGGACACGAACCATGTCCTTGTCATTCCTAGCCTGCCCATGTGGCTCGTTTCCTTCGTTGACACCTGTAACATTGATTTCCACAAAATAGCTGCGGAAAGTTGCAGCAGCTGCGGAAAGTGACAAGTTTCCGCAGCTGTATGAACAAAATCTAAATCAAATATAAAACACACAAACATAATTAAAAACCATGTTAGATACCCTTTTGCACATGATATTGACAATTTTGGAGGTTTAGGTGAGTGAAAAAGATATGGAAAAGTGTATGGAAGAGAGGCAAATTCGGGACATTAATTTGCAATGTAGGCAATGGGTTTTATAATCTTTTTTTCTTGAAGTTTTTGAAGTAGAGTCTTTGATTTCTGAAAATCTTGATCCTTTAGTGTCAAGTCTCCCATGGCCTTTGATAAATCTGTTGTTGCATCACTAGACCATGTATCCACTATAACAATTGTTGTTGTAGGTGTCCCTACTATTGAAGTAATTGCAATAGATGTTATTTCTATGGGGATAGTTGTTGAAACGTTGAGGTTTTGTTCTTTATCTTTTAAAAATGTTTCCATATCAGCTTCCATTTTCTGTATTTGGAGATTTTGTTCAATTATCATATTGAACATATTCTCTTTTTCTATCTCCAATTGGCCAACTTCTTTGGCCTATGGATGAAATGTAGTAGGAAGTTTCAACTACTTCGTTAATTCTTGGATATCAGCATTATTGTTCTTTATCATTTCTTCAACTGCTTTAACATCACTAGGATCATATCCCAACCTTATTACCAGATATTCTAATGATTTGATTCTGGTATCTTTTGCCAAAGATGGCATTTTATCCATCTTTAATTGTGAATGAATGTTATTCAATGAAGCTTGTAGTTTGGAGGCTGTCGTAGCTGAACTGCTCAAAGTAGAATAGATCATTTCTCCATCTTGTTTATGCAGGTCAATCTTATCAATTGTATGAATCTGTTTAGTGTCAAAAGATAAAATTGTTGTTTTATAGCCTTCCACACTTTTAGGGGCTGGAACTTTGGGTTCCAAGAAGGCTAACTGAAATTGACCCTTTTCTATATCAAGTACAGTAAGAAGTATGTGTTGGGTAATAGAAGTATGTTTCTATAATTTAGAATATGTGGTGGCATTCAGTGCCTCATTCTTTCTTTTAATTTTTTTGTACTTGGAAAAAATGGTATGCGGTGTTGCACCCTAAGTCATTGAGGACATCTATAGAGGTCTCCTCAATCCTCAGAAATTTTGAAGTGTGTAAACCTGTTAGTACCATTGTTTCTTGATCCTATGAACTTTCTCCTTGAAATGGCTCTTCATCAGTATTAATTTTCTTCCTTCTCTTAAACATTGTGAAGTTTGTCTCTTGAATTTATGAAATAGAATGAGACACACTTTCCCTTGGCCTCTTAGTCTCTTTCTCCTAAGGAACTGGAGTTTGTGAAGATGTTGGAATAACAATTTGTTCCTCTACCTCTTGTAATGTGTTCTCCTACCACTCCTCTTGATTCATACACTGATGTATTTTTGGCTTGGGTCTGTGTGCTTAAGATGTTGCCTTCTGTTCGACTCTTACCTTAGAAATAATCCCCAAGGGATCATAGGACCAGGTGAAGCTCAATTTGAACTTCATTTTCTTTAACAAAAAATATGCCTCCTTTGCTACTTCCCTAGTGTTGACAATAAATGGTCCAATATGTGCTTTTAATTTGAACTGATATTTCTTCTTACTAGACACAAAGTTTAGATCATCCATATTCATCATCTATCTGATGTATTCTAATGCAAAAATATTGATTGGTACAAACTTCTACAACCTATAAGGATGAATATCACACCCATAGATCATGATATTTGTGTAATTCTAGTAAAGGTACCATTCTCCAATCTTATTTTGATTGTTGAGGTGAAGGATTCTTTCCATTTCAGGAAAATCCTAGGAATAACATCACTACTGAGAAGACATAAAGCCACATGTAGAAATTGATTTACATAATAACTAAAAGAGTGCTCCTCTGTGTTATTCCTTATCAAAGAAGTCCAATCATGAATTACAGACTGAGGATTTACCTGTGCATCTAACTTCTGCAATGGAAATTTAAATCTATTTGCTTGGTGAAATAGAAGCAATACACAAGGACTTATTGATGCTTGAAAGCACCTTGAGTATAAAATTTCAAAATTGATCATGAATTCTCTTTGCCAGAGATTGACTATAATTGAAAATGAGTGATGGCTTATCACATGCAGAGAATACTGATAAAAATCTTAGAATTACCTCATCGACCCACTGATCACTTGGGTAGCCTAACAGACATGAAACCATAGAGATGACTTGCCTAGAAATTTCTGGGAATATTGAAGAAGAGTAGGGTGGATTGGTTCTTGGTAATTCAGAATTCTCAAGCAAAAATGATTTAGAGATCTTGGCTCTTTGAGGGAACTTAAGTTTTAGGTATATTTCCATGATAGAATCTACATAAAAAGGATGCAGATGGGTTGTAGGTTTGACCTAGAGAATTTGAAATATTGACTCAGGAGAGACAATGAATAATACTTCATTATTTTGGGGAATTATGGCCCTATGAATTGGGAGATATCTAAAATGACTCTAGGTAACAAACTTAGGGAAGAAATGGGTCTAATGAAAGACGAATTACAGTAGGAAGGAGTCCCATATGCTTAATTCATCACTAGTGTCTAAGAATTTCTGATTTTCCAAGTTGTGGAGTTCATAAAGATCGAACTCACACTCGGTTTCATAAATTTTGTATTGCTTTTCAACTAGGGGAAGCTTGTCTAAATTCACTACAGGGGGAACGTTGGACTCTCTAAAACTATTTCGAACTTTCCTTTGGACAAGAACATGTTGAATTATGAATTATAGACAGGAGTATCAAATTACCGGAGAATTGGTAACCGTTGGTGTAGAAAATAGTTGTCAGTTGATAAAATCCAAATAGTAACTACGATGCTGGAAGAAGATATAAGAAAGGGATTTTGAATGGAAGTGAGATGTTTTTTAAAGGATTTTTGGATGAATTAACCATTTTTGCATGTCTAGTTAAGGAAATAGACGTTGGCTGGGAGGGTTTATTATTTAGCCGTTGGAGGAGAAATTTATTAATATAATGATAATCTGATGTAAATGAATAAGGGAATGAAAAGTGGCAAGGTATGAGTGGGGATTTGAAATTGACGACGAGAGTGGGGTAGATGAGAAAGGTGGTTAGGAGGTGTGTGGGACTATTATTTTATTTTTGGGGGGGGGGGAATGAAATGGTTGAGGGAAGTACAACATGGGTGATATTTATTTTATTTTTAGACTATCCTTTATTAAATGTCGATAAAGTGGGGGGGGGGGGGGGGGGTGGGGGTTCCAAATTTCATCCCCCACCATTGATTCAAGTGGGGATCATATTGATATTTGGTTCTCACTCGGGCTATATCGCAAGCCGAAAAAATGTCACATCACGTCACTTTATTTACAATAATTTTAATTAATCCTTTATCTAACTAATAAAAAGGATTATCGTTAATCTAAGATAACTACGACAAAATTTAAACAAGTGGGCCTATAATTTGGTATTTTGACATATACATACATACATATCACCTTAAGAGTAATATGGTGTAGAATGATGTAAATAAATATGGTATTTCTGACAAATCTATATCATTTTAATACTACTGAAAGCTTGTGGATTGTCTGTAACTATTTGTTGTGGACAAAAAATCTAGACAATATGTTCTCTTCAATGAATTTGATGACAACTGTATTTTTTTCGTTCTTGACAGGGATTGCTTCTACCCACTTGGTGAAGTAGTTTGCAGCAGTTACAATCCATATGTGTTGGTTGCTTAATGTTGGAATTATTTTACCTATGAAATCTAATCCCCATTGTAAAAAGGGTGCTTCGATTAACACTGGAACAAGGGATAGTGTTGTTAATCGCTGCTTTCCAGACAATTATTTACATGAAATGAAACTTCTCACTTTAGCGCCAACCTGTGAAAATAATTTAGGCCAGTAAAAGCCCGCTCTCAAATTTTTTTATGCATTTTCCTTCCAAGCATAATGTCCTCCATAAATTCCTTCACAAAACTGTCCAATAACCCCTTTTGTTTCACTTTTCAATTAGACATAATAGCAGGATATTTAGAGGATCCTTCCAATACAAATTCACATTTATGATATAATATTTAATAACTTTAAGTCTAAAATATTTAGATTGATTCCTTATGAATTCAAGAGGATACATTAGATCTCAAAGAAAATTCACTATGTCTCTATACCAATCTCAAAAGAGAAATTTTTCATCCATGTGTAAAGGAAGAGGAACAGGATCTGGACTAGGGAAAATTTTAAGCATGGAAACTTATTTTAAAGTTTAGAAACCTTGGTGAATATTACTTGACCCTAATATGAAATCTATAAAATGTTTAGAAATATTTTTGTAAAAGTGTTGAATTTTCAAATGATTTTATATTTCTCTATACAAAATATTGGTGATTTTTAAGGTAAAATAATTTTACACTATAAAATTTGGGCGAATCAGTTTTAGAAAAAATTGGAAATTAGCGAATATCTTTTTTTTGAAAAAGCATTGAAAATTAGCTCAACTGCGAATATTAGCCCTTAAAATTTTCCTTGATTTGGATTGGAAGAAGGTTCTTGTGGATTCTTCTCATTTGAAATTTGAGAACGTTATTGTGGGTTCTTCTCACTCGAACTGGAAGAAGGTTCTTTTGGATTCTTCCCATTTGAATTTTGCAAAATGGTATTGATGCCAAGAACCTTACAGTTTGATTCAGTCCTTTTACCAATTTAGTGGGTCTGATATCTAGATCAAATTTAAGTATCTTTGCAATACATCTTCCCCTATTTCCATTTGTATCAAGTTGTGTTAAAGCTCTCTTTACTGCATTACTTGGAACATAAGCAATAATAGGAGAATGTAGCTTGTACAAGGGAATAAGCTTTTTTTTCTATGATATCATATCTCAATTCAGCGTCTCTCATCAATTTACTGAAAAAGGCTATGGGATGCTCATATACATCATCATTTTTTTTCTAGTATAACAATAACTAAAGTAGTGTCATAGGCAAAAGAGAAGATACTAAAATTTTTGGAGTTATTAGGACTAACTAGTACTAGGGCTTCAGAAACGGCCTTCTTGATTTTTGAAAAATAATACTTAGCATGTACTTTCTATTTGACTTCATGATCCATTTTAAGAATATCAGTAATATCTTTGACTATCTCAGCATAATTTGGTACAAATCTTCTCAAGAAATTTATTTTTCCTAGAAATGCTTGAATTTCCTTTTTATTTCTTGGTAGACTAATTACCTCAATTTCTTAGACTCTTTTTGGATCAATAACAACTCCTTCCTTTGAAATTATGTGTCCTAATAGTTTCCATTCTTTCATTGAAAATAAGGACTCTTTAGGATTTAGTGAGATCTCATATTTCCTACATCTTTCAAAAACAGTTCTCAAGTGCTTCAAATGTTTCTCATCAGAATTATAAAATACAGTTAAATCAACAAGATAAATAAAAATGAATTTATTTATCTGACTAGCAAATGCAAGATCCATTTCTCTTTGAAATGTTGCTCCAGCATTTATTAGACCAAATGACATTCTAGCATACATAAATGTACCCCAAGGAGTTGTAATTGTTGCCTTTTTTCTATCTTCTAGACCAATGAGTATCTAATTGTATCCAGAAAATCCATCTAACATTCAAATTTTGTTTAAACTTGAGACTTTCTAAAGTAATTGATCCATCTTTGGTAATGGATAATTATCCTTTAAAGACAAATTGCTTAAATTTATAAATTTGACACATAGTATTATTTCACCATTTTCTTCCTCACAAGTACTAGGTTGGCTATCCATTCATAATATCTTAAGGGAACAATTATTTTTGCATCCGATAATTTTTTATTTTTTATTTTCAATAATTGGAAACAAGACTAGATTAATTCTCCTTAACTAAATTTGTTGAAAGGGTTTAGATTATGGTTTGAGAGGAATTTTATGTTAAATAATAGTTGTGTCATAAGTTTTCAATTCTTCGTATGACCATGCAAATACATCTCTATAATGTTTGAAAATATCGATATATTTGTTTTTAATTTCCTGAGGCAATGATGCTGAAATTTTAACATTTCTAACTTCTTATGTTGTTCCAATATTACAATATTGAACATACTCTTGTTGTGAATTCAATAATGATGTTTTTGAAACATCATTATGATAGAAAAAAATTCAAGGGGAACTAATCATTTTGGAATGTAATTATTAGATAATTGAATGATATTGTTATAAGCTATTTCTTGATCTAACTCTGAGTTCTGATTCTCATCATTTGATTTACTTTAATTCACTTGTTCTTCTTCAATATGAAAAGATGAGAATTCATCTATTTCTTGTAACAAATTTTTCAATAATTCGTAATCTTCGAAAACCTGCTAGTGTTTAAGGTTATCAGGAATAGAGGGCTTGTAATTTACTTGAATTTGGTAATGCAATTGCATAGGATCAGGGATTTCAAAATGACTTGCAGAAATTATTAAGGCATCAACATGAATGTTTTATTCTCTTGGGATTGATGTGATATTAAAGGCTTGAAAATAATTCTCTATAATATCCCAAACTTCATTCTTGTAAGATCTTAGTTTGTGGTGCTTGGTTTGACATAAGTTTATGATTTGTTTTACAATTAAATCTGAATCACGAAATATAATCAAGTTTTGAACCTTTAGGGTTTTTTCTAACTCTAATCCTAAAAGAAGAGCTTCATATTCTGCTACATTATCTATAACATCAAAGTCTAATTTAAAGGATTGAGTTATGTTTTTCTCATCAGAGAGATAAGTATAATTCTAGCTCCACCTCCATCTTTAAAAAAGTTCCATCAAAGTGCATTTTCCAAATATCAATGTTTAAAATTGGAGGGGTATTAACAAATTCTTGAATGTTGATTTGAGAATTTGAAAGATAATTATCAACTAAACTAAAGCACCCAAAATCTTGAAATAACATAAATTGGTTGATTGAGGACTTGATTTTCTTTACAAACTGTTTTAATAAAATCCGACCTCTCTATACAACCTTAAATGTTCTCCTCCATAAAATGGGAGTGTTGCAAAAGACATGCCCATTTGTAAAATCCCTTCCAAATTTTCACAACAAGACCTAGACAATAGCATTCCAAATTTGGGTGGAATATTTGTAACTACTATATCCAAGACTAAAATTTTAATAGGGATTTGAGAAAGTGTTACAACCAATCCTTAACCAATCTGAGGAAAGGTACTTTCTTGGAATCAAAAGTATATATATCATGGTATGGTCTAGTGGTTAGAATGTATCTTAATATCCCCTTATTAGATAGTAGGAATGTGTTTTATTAGTATATAATTATTGCGATAACTAGCCTGAAGGTAATCACTATAAAGAAAAGATATTAAACATCATTGTAATCGTAATGACATGCATCTGAATAAAGAAAACTTCTTTTAAGAGTGCAATTCTTATCCAATGAGATTTTCTTCACTATAATCTTGTGTTCTTGTCACTTGTGGATTGCTTTTCCATATGTATATTATATTATTGTTCAAGATCCTTTTCCTCATTTAGTTAGGTTATAAAAAATAATTTCAACATGATGATGATGATTGTTACCATCTATTGAGAATGAATTTTATATCTCATATCTTTAGGACAACTAACCCTTTTTTTTTTTAATTTTATTGCCATGCTTGAAAAGGTTGGAGATACTTAACTAAAAATCTATAGTTTTGAAGAGTTAACTATATAGAAAGGTTGGTTTTGTTACATGTTTTTTGAAATTAAGATCTAATGTGGCATATGTAGGACATTGTAAAAAAAACATTTTTCATCCTCCATATTCTTAGTATCTCAAATATGACACATTGTTTCATCACATCACATTTTAGGAATTGTCCAATGTCACATTTATGTATATATGTTGCGATAGTTCATTCTTATTTTAACAATATTGATTTTATTTTTTAAGCTAGCTAAAACATAAACACAATTTTGATCTTCTAGATTGGGTTGAATTGTTAATGACATTTTTATGAGATCTTAATTTTCTCTTTTCCGTTATTTCTTTATTGCACCACAATTTCTCAAATTTAGTTGTGATAGTATGTTTTATGGTATCAATATTATGCACATGGGGGGTAGCTTAATTAGTGTTTGTTGTGTTATGAATTATTATTTAAATTATGGTATTCAAGGTTCAATTCCCCCATGGGTGTTTAGCTCATAAAGAAAAATGGTATCAATATTCTATACAGTGACTTCCTACTCTATTCTCTAATAATTTATCCAAAACTTAACATCTTCATGATATCCTCTCTTGAGTTGTAACCTACATTCAGTTGAGTTTAATCAATATTAAAAATCCTCTTATCTTTCATGTTAGTTTTTTTTGTGCCTCTAAACTAAGTATCTACTCATAGCCATACACTTAATGGACGGATATCAACCATTCTATGAGGAGGATATAATAAGATGCATTGATTTTAATTAAGGTATGGGGGAAATACTAGATTCTATTATAGACATATCAACCCCAAAATAAGCATCCAGATAAGATAATAGGGGTGATGATATTGTGAAAAAAAAATTTTTTTTTGGGCAGCCATAACTCCATTTATAAATTTTAATTAGGTTTATCTCAAGTGGTTTAGAACAATGATTGAGATCCTCCCCGCTTAGGTTCAATCCCAGAAAGTGACATGGAAAGCATTGATGTAATGGATTCGAGCCTAGTTGTTGAAAATAAATAGTGTCTCAAGGACCAAAAGTTATATATATTCCTCATACAGAATATAAAAGTATTTTTCATGTGAAAAAATTCCATGAATAGACATTTATTTTCAAGACCAAAACAGGCTTTCACCCTCCATTAATCCTTTTCTCAATGTCATAGTTCCAACTAAGCTTATGATGTAGATCAACTGAAGTAACTAACACTAAGTTGCCTTTTCTATACACCAAATTAGTGCAAGTGGTATTTTTTAATTTGATTATTATAACCTTTTTTTTATCAGTACACACCTATGGTAGAGCATAAATCATTGAGAATTCTTGTTTTCTTATTAAGATTAGAGGGACATCTCACCATAAGAATCCTACCATCGATATAAAGAAGAAGTATAATGACAATTCTAGTTGATTTTGTTCTAGCATAACTAGCTTCTTCCAAGTGTTTCTTTAATGTCAATGTAAATACCAAAAAGGGTAGTAGATAATACACAACCTTGCTTAAATCCCATATTATAATTAACTTCTTCTAACCAACCCTCAAGTCAAAGAAACATCTCTCTAACTCAAAGGAACCTGTAGCTCTTCTAATATGTTCCCAATGTTATATTTACGCATTGTATCACAAAATTTCCAAAAGGAAATAAAACAACATGGGATATTAGTTTTATTATTATGAAGTTCTTTGGTGATTATTCCAAGTGTCGTTGGGTGATTTAAATCATAACTAAGTGGTTTATAGTTGAATTATAACTTATGAAACTAACTCAACCTTCAACCCTTTTTCCATAACTTTATAATGCTTATTAATAAAAAATAAATAAGCATAGTGGAAAATCCTCTTTGTAGAATGAATTAAATTTCTTAGGTCTTCCATATAGTGTGAGAAATTACCATCACTAATGCAATCCAATAATAAGAGGAGAGAAACATCCAAATATGAATGAAAACTCAATCAATAAACTTATTCTTAAAAGAATGGAAATCTCACAATCTCACTAACTCAACACTTCTACCATCTTTCAAATATCTACTAAAATTTTGAATAGTATAAAAGTGAGAAAATAAATATAAAGCACAACATGAAAATTAAATATATTACTTTTAATTCACTAACTTTACCCTACATCAAATTTAAACCTACTTGAGTAAGTTGAATTACATCAAATTCAAACCTACCTGAGTAAGTTGAATTAGGCTAACTATTTAATTTCAAAATTATATTTCCAACGGAATAATTATTTTTACAATATAACATAATTTTGGAATGTATAACCTAAATTCTTAAGCTCTCTGCTATCATTTCTTTCCACTTACCAATTATCTTTAATAACCTTAAAATCTATGTAATTTCATATAATTTTAATAAATAAACAAACATATAGTTTTACTAAATAAACGAACAATCAGTGCAAGTGAGGAAAATATCATTATCACGTCGCATTTCCATTAAAAATTTAAAACACAGAGATTTTTTTTGCTCTCAACTAGTCGGAGTCCGAGGGAAACCCGTTGCTTCTCCCATTTAAGCCTCTATCTCGTGATCGCTGAGAAAGAACCCCGTGACTCATTTATGCTCATCTCATATTCTTTAGAACAAGTGCTCTCATTCCCACTCTTCTTCTTTTCTTATCTATCAATTGATTTCTACAGGATTGATCTTTTCGACAGGTGATTTCGAGGAGCACTATCATTTGCAACTCAGCAACGGGCATTGCAGAGCAGCAGTGGGCATTACTCTGTCATATTTCTGTGACGCAAGCCAAGCATCCATGCAAGCCAAGTCCAAACAGGTGAAATATATGCAGTATATTTTTTAGGTTTGCATTCTCTATAGTTCTTATTGTTCAGCTTTTATATTTTAGTGGTTCTTGGTGCTTCGTTTCACGTTTTCCGCGGAGTAAACTCGTTGCTGTTGAGGCGGTATAAGCGCTGGAGATTCAGGTTATCTTTGGCCATTGGAAGGCGGACACAGGACACAGTGTATTTCCCATTTTACGTCACGTAGTCGCATGCGACCCAGATAAGTCGCGTAGTCGCAAACTGGCATAAGTCACAAACTAAAATAAAAGAGTCGCATGCGACCCACAGAAGTCGCATAGTCGCAAACTGGTGATCAAACAAGTCGCACAGTCGCAAACTGGTGCAAGCAAAGAAAAATAGTCGCATGCGACTGAGATAAGTCGCACAGTCGCAAACTGGTGCAAGTCGCAATCATTGGTGCAGCTAAGCTCTATTAGCTCGGTCCTCTCTGCTGCTCCTTGGATTGGATTCTCATTCCCTGCTCGGCTGTGCTATTTTCTATGCTCACTTCAGCCTGAGATCTTTGATTATGTTTTATTTTGAATAAAACACTAACAACTCTGCCATGGTTATGAGTACTTTTATTTAAATCTCTGCTGATCACTTTACCGACGAGTCCCAAAACAGTGCCAAGCCAAGCAAGCCAAGCATTCATTCACGATGTTTTGCATTATCGACGCAAGCCAAGTCCAAACAGATATTGACAGGATCAGGATCAGTCACTCGAAGTGGTGGGTGAAAGTAGGAAGGGGAGGCCATTGATATGGACCATCCATAGTTCATAGCCCTTAGTTCAAGAGGCAGCTTATGCAACTTAGCGACTTGGAGTATTTTATGTCTAGAGAAAGATAGTGGCATTTCAAGGGAGTAAATCATTCACAGAATTTTGAACTCACACTGTTTCTAGTGAAAATCAAATAAATAAGAAGCAAAAACATAGCTGAACTGTGCATTCAACGTTCAATATTTATTTGATAATGGGACAAGAAACTGCAGAACCTGTGGAAACAAATGATATAGGGCAAGTGAAAATTGCCTCATCAGCCAAATTTGGGAAGTGGGTTTGGGTCAATGCCAAACAGTAATGAGGCATTTTAAAATGAAGAGTAGCTCGTCTAAAATGGAAGCAGACAAGGAAAAAAAAAGGGTCTCAAAGGGAAAGTACTCATGTCCTTCACAAGGAACAACACTCAAACAAGACCACTTTGCAAGCATGCGGCAAAAAAAAGTCGAAAGGAAAAGGAAAAATCATTAATGATTTTGTCTTATATAGTCCCACATCCACACCTCTCCTCTGGTCATCTGATCTTTATGTGGCAGAATTGTTAAATGTAAAAACGAGGCTGGAGGTAATAGAAGCTAAAGAGCAGGAAAGAGACTATGCAATCCATATAATAACAGCTGAAAACCAGCCTTTAGCATAAAACAACAAAGTTCTGGAGGAGCAAGTGGCATTGCTACAGGAAGCTCTCCTATTAGGCAAGACAGAATGGCAACACATGAAGACAGAGCTGCAAAACATAAAGAAATTTGCAGTGGAGGATATAGAGGCGATAAATGCGAAAACATTTCAGGATAAGGGGAAAGTAGTTGCTCAAATAGACAACCATGAAGAGACATCAAGAGAAGAAAGAAAAGGTGAGTCCGCAAAACTCCCCAAAACCTGGGCTCAAGTGATTAGCAATTCTGCAAAGAGGGAAGGAGAAACAAGCATTCAAGTTGTCAGCATGCGAGATAGAGAAAGCAAGGAAAGACAAGATAGAGAAACAAACATAATTATTAAAGGGGTGAAAGACTATGGGAAAAATGAATGTACTCTTTACCTTGCAAGAGACTTCTTGAAAGACAAGTTGCAATGGCAAGGTCAAATATGCCAAGCAGGGAGAGTAGGCAAGCTTAGCAATGAGAGAGCCAGGCTTATAAAAGTCATCATGCCTAGTGTGGGTGATAAACATATCATTCTAAGTAAGAAGCATCTATTAAAGGGTTCCCGGTTTTTTCTAGAAGAAGATTTAACTGTAAGACAACAAGAGGAAAGGAGGAACGAAATGACAAAATTTAGGGCAGCAAGAGATGAGGGAAAGAGAGCATGGATTTATAAAGGTAACGTTGTGATAGCAAAATTTGGACCTTCGTCCAAAACAAGGCAACAAAACGATAACAAAGGAGAGGCAAGAAATGAGGAAGCAAGGACAGTTTGGGCAAGCAGGGACAAAGACTCAACTGTGAGTATTGCATATCAAAACAAATAGCAATCAAGTCGAACCCAGGTTTCCTTAAGATTAGTTTGTTGGAACTGTAGGGGTTACCCATGGAGAAGAGGACCTGGGTTAGGGCTTATTGCGGAAGGTAGAGACATAATTTGCCTCATAGAAACACATGAGCATGAAGGGTGCAAGACACCGTTGTTGAAGGGTACTGGAAGACAACAATATGGAACAAGGCATCAGGGAATGGCAAAGGGCACGGGGGTATCATGGTATTAGTGAGAGAAAAAGAAGGTCGTCTCATTCAACTTGAAAAAGAAGGCCCAAATAAGCAATTTGTCTGGCTTAAAATATCAGAAAATGGAAATCACATCAGAATTGCAGCATGTTATTTTGCGCCGCAAGTTTCAAAAATCTACAGAAGTAGAGAGCTTGACCACAAAGATCCCTTTGCAGCCATAAAAACAGATATTGCAATATATTCTCAACTAGGGAAGTCCTTATAGTGGGGGATTTCAATGCCAGAACCGCAAGGGAACAAGCTATCATTCTTTACTGTAAAGAAGACTGTGACTCTATTTGGCTTACAGAAGAGAGTAATCATTAGTGGGAAAGAATTTCAGAGGATAAAGGTTGCAATCTCTTTGGAGAAGAATTTCTTACGCTATGTGGGGCTTTCGATTTAGTCATTTGTAATGGTTTGACTAGGTGGGAAAAGTCCGGTAATTTCACTTGCAATACTTACAATGGGGCAAGTGTAGTAGATTATGTAATTTTCTCACATAGCTTGTGTGAGAAAATGGAGACAGTGTTGATTGGGGATCAATTTTGGGACTTAAAATCGTACCATAAGCCAGTTTATTTAAGTCTCCCTTGGACCGAAAAGAAACAACTAGGGTCAAAAACTCAGTGTGTTCAACAAAATCCCCCAAAGGGCAGAATCCTTTTGACTTCAGAGAATTGTAATACCTTCAAAATAGCGCTAAAGAGGCTCTTCGAGAAGGAGGAAATCCCATTTCATGGCCTTCGTAGCCACGAAATAACACATTTAATTCAAAATGCACTTGTTGAGTGCAAAAGAGCAAAAATTAAGAAGTTTGAAACAAATTGCTTTCCGGTTAATGCTTGGTTTGACAAAGAATACAAAAAGGCAAGGAGAAGGTGGAAGGAATCAGCCAAGGATAACATAAAGCTCAAAGCGTACAAGCAGATATTAAGAAAGAAAAAGGTGGATTTCATGGTTTCGAGGAGAGAAGAACTAATATTCCTTGGGAAAAATAACCCCAAATTATTCTGGAAGGAGCTCCAACCGAAAAAGGTGCAGCTTCTGAATGGTTAGACTATGCAAGACAGCTTTATGAGCATGATACCAAGGTTGACCCTCCTCCCTTGGTCAACATAGACACAAAACTCTTCACGGTGCAAGAGGTAGAGATGGGTATCAAGAAGTTAGGCATTGGAAAAGAAAAAGACTTAGCTGAGATCCAAGCAGAGTATTTAAAGTGGGGCTTAAAAATTATTTCACCTCACATTACAAAAATCTTCAACAACATCATTTAGCAGGGGCTCCCCTCAGATTGGACAACTAGTATGGCAATACCTCTTTACAAGAGTGGTGACATCAATAATCCCTCCAATTATCGAACCATAATGATAAACCCCTTGTTCGCAAAGTTATTTGGAAGCATGTTAGAAAAGAAAATCAGTAAGTGGGCAGAAGAAAGAGATAAACGTGCTAAAGGGCAAGCAGGTTTTAGACCTAAACATTCCATAGTTGATCATTGTATAACTTTAAGACACATCATTGAAAAAGTTTGGGAAAAAAAGGAAGAGGTTTTCTGTTTCTTTGTCGATTTCAGAAAAGCCTTTGACACGGTGCCTAGGGATAAGCTTTGGCGCAGAATGGAGGAACTCAGGGTTCCTAGGCATTTGAGAGCAGCCATGCATAGACTGTACGAAGAGGTGAAAGTCAAAATTAGAACTTCAGTATGGATTTTTGAAAGTTTTAGAAGCGATATCAGGGTCAAGCAAGGTTGCCCTCTATCTCCTACCCTCTTTGGTTTATATATTGACAAGCTTGAAGAGTGGCTAAATTCACAAGGGGGTGACAATTTCCATTTAAGCAAGTTCATTATAAGGCTTCTTTTGTACGCAGATGACCTTATACTGATTGCTAAATCGACTCTTAGTTTGCAAGAGCACTTATGTTCCCTTGAGTATTTCTGTAGAAAGGTGGGGATGCAAGTCAATATTAGTAAAACGAAAGTAGTGGTTTTCTCTAACAAAAGAAAGCATAACCAGCATAAGTTCTACTTCGAAGGAAACATTCTGGAAGAAGTTGCAGACTACAAATACCTAGGCATTGAATTCAATAGAAATTTAAATTGGGATGGTTGCAGAAAGAAAAGAACTTTGGGGGGTTGGAAAGCATTGTATGCTCTTCAAAACAGGTGTACAGAGGCGGAACTGTGGGATTGGAAAACCACTCTAACTCTTTTTGGGCTTCTAGTGATTCCGGTGATTCTCTAAGGTTGTGAGTTGTGGGCTAGTAGTTCAACCGACATGCAATGGAAACAAATTGAAAAAATTCAGAAGTGCTTGATTACAAACAAATTCAAAATTAAAAGTGCAGTTTCTTATGATATATTGTTAAGTGAAACAGGGGCTGATCCTATTGAAGCAATTGCTATGGTGCGAGTCATAAGGTATTTGAAAAAAATTGAGCAAATGGAAGAGGGTAGATGGCCTAAGGCTGTGTTTAATGATAGATTGTGCAAAAGAAAGAAGACTTGGATGAGGCAAAATATCAAATGGTTTAGTAAATGGGGCCACTCATGATCATCAACAAAAAGTGTACATAGGTGCCAATATTTCCTGCAGATCTAAAATTCTTATTGCTCAATTAAGGACTAATTCTCATCAACTTCGTTGTGAAACAAGGCGTTGGAAAAGGCCAAAAGAAATGTGGGAAGAAAGAGTATGTATTTTTTGCTCTTCCGAAAAAGTGGAAACAGAAAAACAATTCATTTTAGAATGCGAGGCCTTCAAAGACAGTAGGGAAAATTATGTATGCGGGTATTCTGGCAGCTAGCTTCTGGGATAATCTATTCAGCAAAGAGTTTGTCGAGAAGCTGGGAGCACTTATTGTAAAACTACATAGGAAAAGCGCTGGTCTTATGAGCCAGATAGAGAAGCAATCTATTCCATAGACTATTTGTAGCCTCGTGGACGTTAAAATTACTTTCTTTCTTTCTTTTTATATTTATGTATAAAATGGTTGCGACTTGTGTGAGAATATATATGTAGTATCCTCTACTAAGCGAGTGGTAAAGTGTGAACAACTTGTTCAATATTATAGTTTAAATCAAAAAATTATTTTATAATATATTTAAGTCGTACAATCTAAGCCGCTGACCACATACCATCTTTTATGTTTTTAATTTTAATAACTACTATCTTTATTGATTGGTTATTAACAAAGCTCGCAACTTTGCCCAAAATTCAAGGGAATTAGTGTGCGCGCCGATTGATTGGTAATTAATAAAGCTCGCAACTTTGCCCAAAACTCAAGGGACTTTGAGTGGGCGACGATTTCTTCCGTAGCTGCGTTTCTACACACCATGGAAAACATAGCAAAAACACGATGTCCTCTCCAAAGAAGCCACGTGGCAGAGTCAATAGATGAGACGGGGAAAGACGCAGCATTGAGGACCAAAACGGTCTGAAGATGACTTCATAATATATTGAATTGTTTTCTTTATGACAAATTACCGTCTTTATTCCTTCACGAAAACGTATGGGATTTGGGTTGCCCTATCATTTTTAGTGGAGTTGTATTAAGTGTGATTTTTTGGAGTTGTTTTAGTGGAGTTGTATTAAGTGTGACTTTTTGGAGTTTTTGGGTCGCTGAAATTAGGGAAAATATTGAAATGAAATTTTGATTTGTGTTATTTAAAGTAGTTTTTTAGTTTTATATATAGATTTACTACACTAGAAAATTTAAGATATTTTACTTATACAAAATTACTCATCAAATTTATAATTTCAATAATTTTTTGTAAAATTTGAAAAAATTACTATATAATTTCAATAAATTACTATATAATATTATTGAAGAGCCCAACAGTATTTTTTTCTCTTTGACAAACTACTGTCTTCTGTTATCAACAGCGACGATCTTTATTCAAACGTCTCGCACCTTCACGCAACAATTTCTTCGTTAGGTTTGTGTTTTTCTTTTCAAAAAACGCTGATATATTAGGAAAATATAACAGTACATGATCATGATTACATCACAGCTGTGAAGACAGCAGGTGAAAACCCCAAAATTATCCAAATACAATCATGAAAAAATAACTCCATGGGCGAAGTCATATGATGTAAATAGGCAAACAGCATTACGGGTGGAAATAAACCAACCCCAATCACAATATCCAGTGCATCCCTGTTACACTAGTATACATGACATAAAAGATTCATCATAGCATGTAATAAGGGATGCAAGAAGATCACCAAAACAGAAGTGTAAGAAAGTTCATGAAGCATGGTAAAAATATTGACAAAGGATCGATACAGGTAGTCCTGTATGCCTAAGACCAGCATATATATAGAAATATAAGGATGAAAACGCCAGAAGATGAGGTGTATATAAGTCGGCTCGCCTGGTGTAGAAAACTGCAGCATCATCTCCCATAGCATACGTGAAGTAACTTACCAATGACCAGCATATATATATTGAAATATAAGGATAAAAACGCCAAAAGATGAGGTGTTTATAAGCCGGCTCGTCTGGTGAAGAAGAACTGCAGCATCATCAGCAAGCACTCGTGAGGTAACCCAGTCCATATACTCCCAGCGCCGGCACACGTGAAAAAGTCCATATGTACCAAGCACCTGGATCGCCTCGACAGAAAAGATGATCTTCTTTAACAGGATGAAAAAACGAAGAAGACTTAGACCAAAAGGTCCGACATAAAGAGGATATCGGACATATCAGCAGGCGCATCAACGATCCAAAAGGCCACTAGTGCAATAGGTAGAGTAGAGAGCAAAAAAGATGACAACCGCTATGAAATACTATGGAAAGTAACAGTAAGCAACAGAAAGTAAAAACAGAGTAGAAAGGAAATTCAAAATAGCGTCATGGGATCGGAATCACAGATGACCTTTGCTGCACCCCATCGACATACTGTAGCAAATGCATCTGGCCAAAGTCTGAAGAGATGCCTTTTTTCGATAATTTATCCGCCCTGGTATTGTTCTCCCTGTAGATGTGAGTAATAGGAGGTTTATCCATTTTCTGCCACATGTGCAGAGTCCTCTGCTTCCACCCCTTTAGATTTGGAATAGTAATATCACATTTGCCCTGAATCCAATCAATAACAAGCTTAGAATCCCCATAGAAATTAGGATTCTGTAAATGATAAAAGGTGGCAATAAGGAAACTGCCCCAAAGTGCCATAATTTCTGCTTTATTGTTGGTACCGGCCCCTCCATTCCAATAAGCATGTATCCTCTCATTCCCTGTTATTTTTACCCAGACTCCACATCCAATGGTTCCATCCTTTGATGCCCCGTCAAAAAAAATGGCCGGGAGTTTAATTTTGTGGGGTCTATATCTGATAGATCTGTCAGACAATAACAAAGGGGGATCATTCCAATCCAGTAACCAGCTCTCGATGTTGGACACAATATTGTGATGAAGAAAAGGCATGTTCTCGAAAATGAGATAGTTTCTGCCATTCCAGACTTCCCATATGAGATAGAAGGGGAGTGACCTGTATTTTCCATTAAGCTTATCCCATTCCACAACAGTCGATATAAAATCCAATGGAGCCCAGTTCAGATTGGATAAGTGGGGAAGAAAAGTTCTCCAAATTTGTTTGATGACCGGGCAAGAAAAGAAAAGGTGATGTATGCTTTCCTCCTGTGTACGACATATAGGACATCTACTCGGCCCTTGCATACCCCTTCTACATAGATTATCCCACGTCATTATCTTATCTCTCCAGACTAACCATCCGAATAGTATGATCTTAATGGGAATTTTGCGCTTCCAAAATGGGAAGAAGATCTTTGAAGTGGTCCCATTTGCCGCCATGTAGACCAAATACCTGTAAGCATCTTTTACCATGATAGTATCATTCTTCATCGGACCATACCAAATGATTTTATCACCACCCGGCGATCTACAGAAACCCGCAGCTTTAAAAGATGTAATAATGTCCTCCCATTCCGCTGCCTCAACACCCATCAAATCCAATTGTTCAGCATTTTTAAAGACCGGAACATCATTAGACCATTCGGATATGGTTTGTGATATCAGAAAAAATCCCCGCTGCATGAGAGAAGTTAATAGGCGAGGGGAGAGAGTACATCCCAAGGAAAGACCAGATATCGATTTGAAACTTATAGGTATCTTCCCTCCATCACTGAAACTCCATGTAACGCGATCACAAATATGAGGAAGGATCTTTTTAAAACCGCGCCAGATGACCGATACATTAGGTGGGGAAAAGAGTTCCCTGTGTAAAATCTGAGGTAGAATGTCCCCCGAAACGTATTTACATCTGATGATAGCGCACCATATGTTATCACCATTAAGAGCCCGCCAGAAAGATTTGAGTAAGAGAGCAATGTTAAAGATTCTGGTGTTGAGAACCCCACAACCATCAAAATCCGTAGGCCTACAAATGATGTCTAGTTGACAGAGATGCACCTTCTTAACCAAATTTGTGCCGCCCCACAGAAATTGGGAGATGATCCCGTTTATAAGCTTTACAATCTTGGCCGGTAAGTAATAGAGGTGTCCCCAGTAGACCATGATCTGTGATAATACCGCCTGTATAAGTATGAGTCGGCCCCCCATAGAAAGCCATTTGTGAGTCCATCTGAAGATCCGGGTTCTAAAACGATCCACCAACCACATCCAGTCTCTGCATTTATATCCACAGGGTTTTAAAAAGCATCCCAGATATGTGAATCCTTCAGAAATGTGATGACATTGAACCCCCAAAAGATCAGCAATATAAAAAATCTCCTCTCTATCGCCCTTGTCAAAGAGTAGAAAAGATTTTCCTTTGTTCATACCCAATCCGGTGGCTGTCTCAAATTTCATCAATATCATTTGAATATAAACCCAGTGACCCCTATTAAGGTATCCAAAAAGCAACATGTCATCAACAAAAAGTGAATGATGGGTGGCAATAGATTCAGAGAAGGAGAAACCTTTGATATGACCCCGCTGTTCAGCATAGTGTAATCTTCTGCTAAAGCCATCAAGGATCAAAATAAAAATAAGAGGGGAGAGGGCACATCCCTGACGGAGGCCTCTGGCAGCTTTGAAAAAACGAGTGGGGACTCCATTAACCAGAACAGCGTATCTGACAGTAGATATACATGACATGATCCATCGAAGGACACCGATTGGGAGGCCACATCTGAGAAGAAGAAGCCTGATGTATGACCAATCAACCGAGTCATATGCCTTATGTAGATCAACTTTCATAATCAAAGTTTCCTTTTTCCCTGTATGTGCCGAATGTAGAACTTCTTGTGCGATGGCGATCGCATCGTGAACGGAGCGGCCTTGCAAGAAACCATATTGTTCTAGGCTGATGTGATTCGATAATATGGCTCTGATGCGATTTGATATGATTTTAGAAGTGATTTTATACATAATATTGCACAATGCAATAGGTCTGAATTCATTGAAAGATTGTGGATCAGACGCCTTGGGTATCAGGGCAATAAAGGTGGAATTAAAGTTTGCAGGCATATGACCTCTTCTCCTGATCAGTTCAATCACCTCCATTAGTTCTCCACCTATAATGTCGAAAAAATAAATGAAGAACTCCACCGGCCAGCCATCCGGCCCCGGGCACCTATCACGTGCAAAGGACTTCAAAACCTTATGCACATCACTCTCTTTAATTTCCTGTTCCAGAATCTCAATTGCCGTCGAGTCAAACATTCTCGGAACACTATCTAAAAACCATTGTTGATTTTCCACATCTATATGCAGCTCCTTTTTATAAAAATCAGAGAAATGTGTGAAGGCTTCTTCTTGTATGTCCTCTGTTTTTATAGCAAAAGTGCCATCTGCCTTCTTAATTCTCCATATAGCATTCCTGTTCCTTCTTTCTGTTGCATATTTATGAAAGAATTTGGTATTATAATCACCCTCCTTCAGCCATTTTATCCTACTCTTGAGTTTCCAAGTGGTTTCTTCAATCTCCAGAATCCGTTTCTTCCTCGTCCCCAACTGATCAAGAGTAGTATATGACGCTTCCTCTGGTGCCGAAGTAGTAAAACCTTTATAAATCTCTTCGATCTGATGTTTTATATCCTCAAGTTCAGCCTTGAGGGCAGCCTTCTTCAGAACCTCCCACTTCTTTGAGGCCACTTTCAACCTTTGAAGCTTGGAATGAAAGCGATCAATAGGGGCAGATATATCACTGTCAATCTCGTCCTTCCATGTCGCTTTCACAAGATTGATGTAATCCATATCAGCCAGCCACACTCGGTTAAACTTGTATGGAAAGCCTTTTGAAAAACTCCAATCGTTCCATGATAAGGATATGGCCATGTGGTCGGATATATCAGAAAACACAATCATAGACCTGGGAGTCCCCCATTTGTCAATCAAGGTGTCCTTTATCAATGCTCTGTCCAGCCGCTTAGCAATATACTCTTCCCCTTTTCTTTTATTAGTCCATGTGGGAAAGAGTGGGCTAGGTCTCACACCAATCAAATGAGAATAAAAAAACATTGCATTTAAAAAACTAGAGAGTGGATCCAAGCGGGCATGAGCCCCCCATAATTCATCAGCCTGCAAAGTAAAATTGAGATCTCCCAATATGATCAGGTTCGGCAGTCTAAAAATGCCCGAAAAACGCAGATTGTTCCAGAAAAGTTGCCTGCCCGCATATGGGGCATATAGATTGATGATATTGACAGGTTCGATCCTACCTCTCATGTGACCAGAGAGGAGAATACCCCCAGAGAAGCTGTATGCTTTGAACGTGAACCAGTCAGGATCCCACATAGCAATTAAACCACCAGAGTGTCCATTAGAGTCTGTAGCCGCCGCATGCCATCCAATCCTGAAATTTAGGAAGATCTTTAGAGCCTTCTTCCGTAAGCAGAGAGTCTCCTGTGCCAAAAAGATGCTACACTTACTGTCTTTAATCAGATCCCGTAGGCAATGTGTTTTGGGGCCATCACCCATACCCCGAATATTCAGTGATAAAATGTGGTTCATTGGAAATCCATATCCGGGTAGCTTGCTCTAAGCGCCTGTGACCCCTCCCAGTTTGCCACAGCTTTCGATATTGGGACATCAGAGAGGTTTTCCCCTCCCTCATCAAACAGAGCAATGGATTTGTATTTCCCCTTAATCTGTTTCTTGTTGTTCTTGGTCTTTTTCCTTATGGATACACATGCCTTAGAAGGTTGAGGAGCAATATTATCCAGGTCCGAAGGAGGCCTTTCGAATACAGACAGTGCAACGAGATCAAAATTTGGGTTGCGAAGAATAGAATCAATATCACATCCTACCGAGTTCCTGGGGGATTCAGGAGGGGTGATAGCATCGTCAGGGTCAGAGAAAGAATTAGATAAGGAAGGCCGGAGCCCAGGTGAAAAGGATGGAGCTGATGGACCACCAACCGAGGAGAGAATAGGTTGGAAAAGCGGGGGGTCCGATATGATGTGGTGACCAGGTGAGAAGCTAGGAGATGAGATCCCAGTACCGGAAACCATGACAGGTGGAGAGAGAGATATACCATGCGGAGAGAGAGAAAGAGCAGGCTCAGTAGATGGTAAAACAGGGTTAGCAGGAGACGTGTTATCACCCACATTAGGAGGGTCAGCCAACAAAGTAGGGGCACGTGATTCATAATTCTCATCAGCAGATAAAAAAGCATCATTCTCCGAATGAGAGGGATATGGGTTACCTGGAATATTGCCACCCGAAGTGCCAGTCGCTGCATGATCTTGTCTGCTACCATCTTCACCCGCGGTTGCATCCATCGACCTGCCAGAGCGCAGTCGGAGAGGACATTTGTCCCTTAAATGTCCTGTTTTATAACAAATCAAGCATCTGAAGGGGATCCCCCAGAAATCGATACGTTGTCTGTGTCGTCTGTTCCCCCATAAAAGGTCGACGTCGCCTGGTAGACCACCCACAAAATCAACCTCCACCAACAGCCAGGCTATTCTCTTATCAGCAACACCAATAATGCTCGGGTCAATATACTTTGTGGTGCCAATTGAGTCTCCAATTTGTTTTAGAGCCTTCAGAGTCCAGAACTCCAGTGGTAGACTTGGGAGTTTTACCCAGACAATCCGGCTGCGTGGAGCTTCCATTACCGGGTTGAAACCCAGGTACCACGGTACCAATTGCAGATAACTCCTACCTCTGACCCACATCCTACTGATTATCTTGTATACATCTCTCTGGTCCATAAAATGGAAGGAAAACCAACCATTAATTAGTAAACTGACCTTTGGTGCATAACCGATAATGGGGCTCCAATGCTGTTTAATCCATGCATACGTATCAACTTCTGTGTTCTCAGGAAAAATCCATCGTCCTATAACGGCCCTTCTCTGTAAACTTGCGACCCTTCTGAGCATATCATCATCGTCCAGGTAAATCTCGTTAATCTCCATTCTATGCCTGTAGTAATTCTTCTTGTTTTTCCTACGTCTATTGTTATGCTTCCTGTTCTTGTCTAGCTGCGGGTCGGAAGAATCAGACTTGTTATAATCAAGTGCACTTCTAATTATGTGTTCATCCAACTGGTATTCAATAGATTTCTGCTTCGCTTGACCCGCGTTTGAACCACGAAAGGCCTTATCTAGAGAATTCCTGTCCAATGTAATTGTGCCCATGTCCATTAATAAATGAAAAGATGGTAATGCTGTCACGTAGGGAAAACAATACACCTGGATAGCCAGATAGCCGTCAATGGAACGAAGGTAGGTGAAGACTTAAGAAGGATTTAAGTCATAATATTGGTACAACGCGCCATAAGCCTAATCACAAATAAAATAATCTTAGTAGACCTCGGTAGCGAAAATAGCGCAGTGACGGTTCCGGACAGCAGAGTAGGCCGTCAGGAAAAAATAGGAAGATGCAATCAAGGGTCCAGCAGATGAAAGGATAGGATGACCGGGATTCGATAAGCTGCCACTAAGCAAGTATGTCAGGTGATCAGAATACAGATCAAAGTGCCACCTTCCTCATATAAAACTCGAGAATAAAAGATCATTAAATCAGTCAGGTGACGTCCTGATCAAGAAAGCATTTTCCCAGCACCAGCTCGACAGAGTGGCCGTCCCTATGAAAGAGTAAGCACTCTTAAAAGGCCAACATTTAGTGAGGGCGGATAATCCGGAAATCCCGTGACAACCACCAGATGAGTCAGTAGACAGAAAACAAATCAGAGAGCCGCCACTATGTAGATCATGTCCATTACTAAAAGTGGCGAGATCGGAAAACATTAGAATCAAAGGAGGAGAAACAAGGATCCATAAAAGGACATGTGATGCCCATCAACAAAATTAGAGGGCCAGTCTCGATTCAATAAAAAACAGCCAATAGTCCTCGTGAAGTGGGAGGATCATCCTGATCTCTGCGAAAGGATATCACCCTTAAGATCACTACCAACAACGTGATCCAATAGGATACACCAATCAGACATATAAATGCCTGGATAATAAATACCAAGAGAAGTACATCCAAGCGCCGAACCGAGAGACCATCAGAAAATTCAAAAACTGACCAGAAAACTATGGAAAACGGTTATATGCGCCGGAAAAAACCGTCGTGATAACCAGACCAGAGAATGGCCATCATCATTCAAAGCTGCAACAACAGCAGTAACAGCCCGGAATAGTCCACCACCTTTCTCTAATACGAAAACCAAAACTTTTACATGGTCAAGAAAAAGTAATGGAAATAATACATCTATTCCAAAAACTCGGACCAAAAATCCACCCAATAGGGACGATGGTGTGGGCTTTCGAAGATGAATGAAAAATAGACGAGAGAACGAGGATTGGCGAGGTCCTCTTTCTATTCATAAAGCTTGAAAAATGAAAGCGATGAAGAGGTAAGACGGATCTCAATATCCTCGGAACACCCGGAAATACATGGTCGAAAGAAAAAGTATTCCCGAGGTGAGCCAGATTTCCGTAGTGTTGAAGTTTCCCCAACATATCCTCACCATATGCCAGTTCTCTTTGGTTTCTCAACGGAGCGGTAGCTTCCCGAGTTGCACGTACAATTCGGGTATATGCATCTACTCCGGGCTAAGAAGGTTTGTAGGGGGGAGAAATCGAAACGAGGACTTTGGTGGCTCTAAACCGACACACTAAGCGTGGCCCCGCTTCTTAACCAAGCTCACTAATTGACGGAGTGTGGGACAGGTTATTCGTCGAGCGGTGTGCATATATGCACTGGAAAAACATGTTAATTTAAATGGGAGTTAGTCCTAATGTAACCGAATAGGGAAGTTTTTCGGGAATTTTGTTAAAATTCAAAAAATCGGATATTTACAGAGTGTCGAATTGCATTTTTTATAATTAATTCAAAAAATTATTTTTATAGTGAAAATAAATTCAACACTTTTTGAGAATCTATGCTTCGTGATCCATATAAAATTGTAAAATCTCTTTCGATAATAATCACATATCATGAACAATTTTCCATGAAATGTGATTATTACCGAAGAGATTTTTTACAAATTCAACACCATCAAAAAATCATTAAAACACTTAAATACTAAAATTTAACTACCTTAAATCAAAATATTCAAAAATCTTTGCTACGAGTTTTTTATA
This sequence comes from Pinus albicaulis, assembly GCA_034641835.2. Lineage (NCBI taxonomy): Eukaryota > Viridiplantae > Streptophyta > Pinopsida > Pinales > Pinaceae > Pinus > Pinus albicaulis. The sequence goes on along the minus strand of JAXQQM020087166.1, from coordinate 128,926 downwards.
ATCTTACCCGAATTGCTACGGTATTATATGGATATTGTTGATACAAGAATTCTATGTGATATGTATCATGCATTAATGACTTAATTGCATATGTGTATCCTTGTATTTTTCGAGTTTATGAATTTGGGGTATGTATAATATTGTCTCATACATAGTACTTAGAAGAAGGGTTTAGTTATAAACTACATTTGTGCATAACATAACGAAATGAGATCGAGATTGAGAGCGGTTGAGTGCATAGTAGGGTTGAATATTTGATTGGAAGTAGTTTCGAAGCATCAATGCTCTCAAAGCGAGAGAACTCAATTCAAACTCGGAAATTTCCATTCCACGAGAGGCGGGAACTATTTCGATTACTTGTGGTACGAGTGCGTTAGACGCACGGTATGAGCAATTTAGTTGAAATCACGGTTAGTGTAACCCATAAATACGGCGGAACTGCGAAAGGTGGAACTCGGAAGGCGAGAACCATAGTTAAATGTGTAGTGTGAATGGAGCTATGCGTCGTAACGGATGAAAACACGTGGAAAAATGCAATGAACCAAAGGGTCAACGTATAAAAGAAGTGGAACACAGCGTGCCGAGGAGCGGAATCTTGCGAATGAGCAGTGAATGCGGGGTTAAAAATTTTGAAGTAGTTTTTATCGCACCACCTTTGCGGCGAAAGTCGTGAAAATTTGGAGCGATTCCATAGAAGGGCGGGACACGTGGCTCCAAAGGTTCGGGGAAAACCGCCTCCATTGCACGCCATCGCGCGTTATTGTTTCCGCATCTTCATCGAGCGATATCGATCCGATCAAATGAGGCGGTGCGGCGCGATAACAGCGAGTCGGATGGGCACGACCATTAATACTAGGGCCCGATCCATCGCGCAACTATTGAATATTAACCCTCGTGCAAGTTAACCGCGCGATTTTCGTTGGATCGAGAGGTTGAAAAAGAGATGAATTATCCACATTGGAGTCATGAATAAAGTTGCAAGGTGTCTAACAAGGTATGGGTCGGCGTTTAATTGTTGGTTATTAAATAATCGGTATAGGATTCAATTATATAGTGCGAAATGCTTATGATTGGAACGCGAAAGCCCTTTGTTTATTAATAGTTTTAATGTTTGAATTGGGGAATATGCATACATGACGATATATATTTATATACGTATACAAATTCAAAACCTATGAAATGAGATTGGGTTTATTACAAGAGCTGCGAGAACGAAAAACGAGAGACAACGGCGAGAAAAATGGTACGGGGAAAAATATGAATTGAAATTGTAATGTGAGTTTCAAACCATTATGTTTAAACTCATATATGAGCAGAGAATGTAGACGATGGCAGAGGAGAACGAGAGATGGTAATGAGCTGAGACATCACCCATATTCATAAGTATTTGAGAATAAAACCTGAAAAGAAGTCATATATGTAGGCTTGGTGCACTCAAGTACGATTGAACGGATGAATAGACACGAGAGGTGAACCAAAATATACGAGCAGTCACTCAACAATGAGCTGAAAGACAAATCCGGTAAAGCCAAAGTCCGGAAAAGGAGAGCTGAGTGGAATTGAAATGTGCTTGAAAATGTAAATATTTTTGTTTATATTGTTTGTGATGCAAAGGCAAGTATCCTAAGAAAAAACCTCATGTAATAATATTGAAATTTGTACATTGTTATATTTTTAATGAGTTGAATAAAAGAATTGAGAAGGTAGAAGTCAACGAGTCATGGTAGTCCTCCAAATTCCTGTGGAATACAAACGATCATGTGAGGAACTCCATATATAATTTGATATGCATAAGTGAAAATATAGGAGAGAGAGTAAGAATAGAGAATGAAAATATAGAAGATTCGGGCGAGAGAAGATAAGGAAGAGAGGAGGAGAAAGAAATGCTACGAACGGAGATGATAATACGAGGTTACTGCAAAAAATTGAAGGGAGTTGGAAATTCCTTGCAAGTTGTAGCTTGCGAGAATCGAGTTGGAGCCTCTGTAGGTTGGTGCACGTAGAAAAATAGTGGTGAGAGGGAGTTGGAGCTTGCCTTTGCATCGAAACAATAATAAGATGTGGTTTTCTCCCTTTATGGGTTTCCACTTATATCTGTCTCTTCTTGTGTTACTTGTGTCTTTGAGATGATTTATCAAATGCAGCAATGTTTGCGCTCTCATAATAAGTTTAATGTCACATTAATTAAATACTTGTTTACCCAACATATTAAGGCTGTTCACATACTAAGGTTGAATACAAAAGTAAGCTATAAATAAGGCGATGAAAATTTAAAAAGCTCATGTATGTATTGAGCTGATTCAACCCCCCCCCCCTCTCGGTTCAACTAAGAATTCAACGGGGGTTGAGCTTAGGCCGGGATTGCCCCATGTATCTTGTGCACTTCCACACGAAATCCTCAGATAATTTTATTCCTTCCCAACAAACTTCCCAAAAAAATAAGAAAGGGAGGGAATAGTACTTCTTCTCCTTATGTTCCCAAGAGAAGATGAATTAAAGAATCCTAGAGGTCGCCAATTAAGATCTGCCAAAAATTTAGTGAACAAAGACCATACACCTATAATAACTTCCACTCCACCTTAGATTACATTTGCACCATAGTTTTAATAAATTTCCACCATAGGTTTATTTGTATATAATGTTTGCGCCATACTTTTAGGTTAATACATATTCACGAAAACCATAGGTTTGGCCATAAAACTGCATAACATATATGCGGCCATCTTCATGCATGGTTTTTTAGTATAAGTTTGATATCCTAAGGTGTTACGCTGCTTTGCACTTAACATAATGTCACCATGAAAATATTAAGGCACCCTCAATTAATATATACACCTTTTAATCGATCAAACTCAAACTTTCACCATACACCTAAATATTTCTGAATAAATGAGGCGTGAACCTTTTTATTGCATTGAGAAGTGGACCCTTGCCACGTGTTGAGTAGTGGGAATGCCACATGGCTAGCAAGGCCTTTTGCACCGGTTCCCCACAAACTTCCAATGGATGATTTCTCCTTCATCCCTGAGCCAAATGAGAAATCGAAAGTAATGCTGGATTCGGAAGCGACGGACTCTACGGTTTGTCATCATTTACGGAAACAATTGAACCCGCTGCACTTTGAGCAACTGGAGAATCCTCTTGGATCATTCAACCTTATTCTTGATCTACTTTCAACTTTGTGGCGGGGAGCATCACTATGCAACACTTTCTTCGACCCAAAAATTTCGACCTTGCTTTAGAGACTTTGATCATAAGGAAATAACGATCTTGACTTAGGGAGTTTGGTTTTGACCCAATACATCTTCATGTTCCCTTTCATCCTCCCTTGTCAGCCAATGTGATCCCCAAGTTGGTTGAAGCACAAGCCAAATTGTTTCGGACCATTTGAAACCTCCCTCCACAAATCTTGTGAGCACCCTTATAGGCCGAGTTGTCGGCCTCCTTCAAAACGAGGGCACCCTGTTTGCCGATTGAGAGATTAATTGAAATAAATGAGAAAGATCCCATTTTGAGCGAAACAATGAGTAAGCGAGTTATGGCCAACTGAAGTATGGCATAGGTCCTTTGATGTTGTCTACACCCGAGAACAATGTTCATCCCATTGCCAAACTCCTTGAAGTACGCAATGTAGGAAGTGAGCAATGCGATTGAAGCTAAGCCAAATATGTGACACGTGATAAAAGGAAAGTCATTTTAAATACCTTAAAACGACAACGAGTCACTTTGGATGTTGTATTTGCCTCGAAATAGGGAGGGCCATAGGCCATTTCCCTTAAGATCACTTGAAAAAGATTTGACAAGGAGGGCACATGAGAAAATGCGGGCCTCGACAAGCTCCCAACCCCAGGCGCTTTGGAAGGCAATTAAATCTAATCGGCAAAGATGAAATTTTGTAGGTCCCACCTAGAACATAAGAAATGCGAGATGGTGTTCTTGATATGATGGATGATGAGGGCGGGAATGTGAAAGCAGTGTGCCCGTATACGACGATGCGGTTGTAAGACATCATGTATGAGGATGAATCTCCCTCCGGGGGACAACCAGCGGTGTGACCAATTATCCGGTGTTTTGTTGAATTTTCCAAGTAGCCAATACTAGTCCTTATTTGCAGCAATTACGGCTTGAGGTGGAAGCCAAGATAGGAGAAACCCTCGAGAGAGAGGAACTAGAGACATGTTAAAAGAGTCCATGTTTATGATTTGGAAGGCTGAGAGTCCATAGAGTGTAAAATATTTGATTTGTGATCATTAATCCACGGAACCATAAGCCGCCACGAATCTAAGAAGTATACAATGCATGGCAACCTAGTGAGCATGAGATATTATCCCAAATAGAAAGATATCATCAACGGATAAGGAGTGAGTGACCTTGATGCCCCTGGAGGCTTGTATGCCGAGAAGGTACCCATATTATGAATTTTTGATGTGGAGGCTCGAGTCATCCATAATGAGGATGAAATAAGGAGTGATAGGGAACATCCTAACGAAGGCCACCTTTTAGAAAAATCAAGACTAGTCATTTGTAATAATTGGGAACCGTGGAGATATACAAGTTGAATCCGAGTTTACATTCCCGGGAGCGAAGATGATCTTGCACATCGAACGAGGTATATGAATACCCAGTCAACGGTGTCATAATCCCTATGGAGGTCGATTTTTCATAATGACAACGTGATCGGGTGATCGAATCCTTTGTGGAAAAATGCTCAAAAATTAGTTGCTCAAAATTGGTCAAACCGAACGACGAAAGAGCTTGGAAAACGATCTTGTAGATGCGAATGGCACTAAAGTAGTATTTGTATGAGAAAGTTATTCATCTTTTTAAGTTTGTCAATTTCGGTAAAAAAATGACGATTTGACTTTATAAAAATATTTTATTAAAAAGAGAATACTCCACAAAATATTACGGGAATATTCCATGGAATATTCCACAAAATATTCTACGGAATATTCGAGATTCGACGGTCAGTGCCACGTAGCCGGCCCGAGCCGCCACATGGCCCCAAGGTCGAATGAAATATAGTTCGGTAAAATTTTGTGGCGAGGAATCGACCCCGAGTCGGGGCGGGCCAACGGGCGGCCGGCCATTAGGTCACGAGGTAGTTCTTATTATTCATGGGATGAAGTTTATATTTAAACTTTAAAATTGATATAGAGCGGGGCACGAAGGGGGCAGCCCTCATCCTCTGTTTCAAGCTCGGAACCGGGAGCTAAACTCCATCGACGCGCAACATTGGGGTATGGTCACACGACCCGGCCGAGTGCGGAGGAAATTCATATTTTGGTTCAAACTTTAATAAAACCCGCACATAACGCAAAGTCGTTCAACGACTTGAACGGTGTGGTCCCATGGACCTTATCTTTAGCACCACGACTTGACGGGAGATATGGCGAATTCCACCTATTACGAGTGGCCGCCTAAATTGTCGGGCTTATCGGTCTCTCCACTTTTGGTGGAGCTTTCCTTTATTTTCGGTAAAGTTAGTTTCGGTCATAAATTTGGCTAGGGGAAGTCCTTTTGGAACGAATTTTGTTTTTTTTTGGGGGTATTGGAGCATTCGAAGGTTTGTTGGAATAGGTTGCGAGCCATGAGACACTATGTTCATGCATTTGAGGTGAATGAATAGTCAATTTTCTTGTTTCCGGCCTCGATTCTGAATTTGCGGCCCTATTTCGACCTTTTGAGGCTTTTCATGGTGTAATACTTATAAAAGGGGAAAGCCCATTTGGAGGCTTTTGGACCCGAGTAGAGGTAGCCTAAGAGAGGTGTGAGCTTGCTTAAACGGATGCTTGTTATTATCTTTGTGAATTCTTCTTGCTTATTTCCCCGAGTTTACTACACATTAAACATTAAATTTAAATAACACTACAGAGCTTTGGTGGTGAGGGCGAAAATGGTCACCATAGAAAATGTTGGTGAGGGTCGAAAAGGGCATTCCCTTCATCCACCAAAGGCGGAACATCACCAAGGTGAGCGTCGCCAAAAATATAGGTGTTATTGGTGACATTCAGTGTCACCAATAATTTATAGTAGGATAGTGACCATCACCATTTTCATATGAGAAATGGTGACGGACAATAGCCTCCATCACCAAAAAATTGAATGTCACCGAGAATTGGCGTCGTCGAAAGTATAGTGTTTTGGAAACATTGTCATTGATGGCAAAGGAGAGAGCGCTCGGGGGGAAAGGAGAGACGGCGGGAAACGGAGGAAGGCAAAAGAAGCACGAGTGAAAGCAATAGAGGCGACGAAGAATGTCGAAATATAACGGTCATAGAAGCACGATCGAAGAACGCGTTATCGGAAGATAGAGACGAGCGAGAGCGACGAAGTAGCGAGCAAGACGAGAGGCGAGAGATAGAGGTAGAAGTCGTTATAAAATTCCGGGGAATCGCACTCTCCGGCCCGGCGCGGCAAAGGAAGAGACGAGTCGAGACGAGCGAGCTGTTATAAAATTCCGGGAATCTCTCCAACACGGCATTATACATATAACTTATACAAACATTATTCCGGGAATCGCTTCATTCTAGCGGCCAAAATATATATATAAACATATATCGGTTATATGCAAGCGGAGCACATATAACATATACAAACATAATTAGTGAATCGCTTCACTCCCGGCAAAATATATATATATATATATATATATATATATATATATATATATATATATATATATATATATATATATATATAAACATATATATCGATTATATATACAAGTTGAGCGCTTTATATCTATATAATCAAAGGTTCTATCAAAACGAAATGGCTTATAAGGTGGGACCCCTCACCCAATCGCAATCGGAGAAAAGGTTCAATCGGCGGAGTTTGTAATATGCTCCGTCGAGTAGCGGACCGATGGCGATTATACGATGGGTTAATCGGTTCAATCGCGTCCGGGATCTTAATCGCAATCGGAACTTCCGATTCGACAACGATCCGCGCGTATGCTCCGATCGAGTGGCGGACCCCGATGGCGTTATACGATGGATATTAATCGGTTCAATCGTGTCGGGATCTTAATTGCAATCGAAACTTTCAGGATAGTCGCAAGTCCTTTTAATATGTCTCCGATCAGAGTAGGCGGACCGAATGACGTTATATGATGGAGTTAATGGAACAAACGCGTACGGGATCTTAATCACAATTGGAACTTTACGATTGATCGCACGAATTTTGTAATATCTTTGCGATTGAAGTGGCGGACCCGATCTGATTATATGCGGGAGTTAATGACACAAATCGCATCCGTGTTACGTCGCAATCTGGAACTTTTCTATTATGCGCCCCGATTGCATTTTTACAAAGTTCGGACCCGATTGCGCTATGATACATGTTTTATGTGGTCATGTCATTTGATCAATCGCAATCGCAAGTTTTCGTTTGACACCACCGATCCTTGTGAGGATGTGGGGCAGGCCACTCATATATTGGTTTATAGTTGGCTGTGAGTGTAATAAGGATAAAGGATTTCAAAGTCAGAACGTTAATTTTTCTCTCAAAGGATTGTTGTTAGATATATAAAACACGGTTGTAGTTGTATTAAAATATACCCACATGGGTACAATGAACCCTCGGGCCTCGGCTTAATGGGAGGGGCGATTATTAATATACAACGGCGTGATCATCATTCGTTAAAACTGCCGGAAACTTCCACATCAACAAGACACTAACATGTGTAAAGGGTTAGATTACGGTCAACGATTACATATATTTATATAAAATACGCGATATAAAAAGCACGGTTACACGTATACGTGATTACACCACGAGCGAGAGGACGGAAGAGCAAACGAGCTGAAAAGTGATAAAACACGATCCTGAAAAGACAAAGACACGGTCGAGAGAAAAGAAAAATGCGCGGCAAACCAAAGAATAAACGAGTAGGCTAGAGTTCTCATTTAAATTTGAATGTAAATGTTTTATTTAAATTTATATTGTTGTGATGCATTGGCAAGTCTCGGAAGAGAGCAAATATCCCAACGCAATATTAAAATAAGCACTACAGTTACATTTTCTAAGTGGTGAAAAAGAGATGAGAAGGCAAAAGGAAAGACAAAGAGACATGGTACATCCATTTCGAATTCTCAGTGGGACTTAAAAACGACCATGAAGCTATTTTTGTATAAAATAGGAGTAATATCAAGTGGAGAAAGTTGACGAAAAGAAGTGAGAGAAGAAGAGAGTATGCGAGAATTAAAGAGAGTTGAAGAGAATAAGCAAGCTGCAAGAAGAATGTGAATAAGGAGGGCGAGCAAAGAAGAAGAAGGGCGAGCGAGGAGATGATGTAGGTCGATATAAGAGTTGATGAACGACGAGAGAATAAGGTACAAACGAGTAATAAGAGTGAAATCGACGTGTTTTATTTTGAAAGAGTAAGGAAGTTGGAGTTTCCCTATCAAAGTTGTAGCTTGATAGATGTCGGTGTAGGCCGGGCGGGGTAGGATTCTCTGTAGGTTGGTGCACCTTAGAAGACTATAGATGGGGTTAGATTTCCTTGCAAGTTGTAGCTTGCAAAATTGAAGTTGGAGCCTCTGTGGGTTGGTGCTGAGAAAATCGGTGGTGAGAGGGAGTTAGAGCTTGCCTTTTGCATCACAACAATAAGATGTGGTTTTCTCCCTTTATGGGTTTCCACGTATATACGGGTGTCTATCATGCATGATGTCTATGTGTTGATATGATATATAATGCCTTTAATACTTAACTGGCAACATATTAAAGTTCTTTGGTACATTATCTAATGCTTATTAATTGCTACTCATAAATAAAGATTGCTCACACATTATGTTGATCATGAAATGAAGGTGTTAATAAAGTAAAATAAGTTTTAAAGGAAAAGTTTTAAAGGTCCATGAATGTGTTAAAGGCGATTCACCCCCCTCTTAGTTTAACTAAGAGTTCAGCAGTGGTATCGGAGAAGCGGGTTCCTTGTATATCGGTCTTACAGGCGAAAGGAGATCTAGGCTCTCAAGATGGCGAGTCAAGAAGGAAGCTCAACCAATAAAGCCTTTCTTTACGGAGTGCAAATTATGCCTTTTGGAAAATAAGAATGAAAGCTTATATAATGTCTTTAGGATTAGAAACTTGGGATCTTGTGGAAATTGGATATGTCACAAAGTCAGGCGATACGAGAGAAGAAGCTAAAGAAAGCTTTGTAGCTAATGCAAAATCAATGAATGCAATCTTAAATGGACTATGTGAGGCGAGTTTATCAAAATAATGCACGATTAAGACGCAAAGATATGTGGGACACTCTAGAGAATATCATGAGGGAAATAAAGAGTTGAAATTTCCTTGGAAACTTCTTAAAATGAATGATAGTGAAGATGTTGGGAGCTTCTTCTTAAAAGTTGCGAAATTGTTAACGTGTAAGCTCTTGGAAAGCAAATACCGAGGAAAGGTATAATTGGCAAAGATTCTAAGATCTCTTCCCATCGATTCGATCAAGGTGTACGCAATAGAAGAAACGGTGATTGGGAGACCTTGACCATGAAACAACTACTAGGAAATCTTACGACGCATATGAGATGAGGCTCCCCCTGGAAAGCCAAGTACGAGGAGAAGCTGACATTCAAAACAAAAAAGAAGAAAGAAGAAAGAAAAGGAAGACATATGCTCCTGTACGATGAAGAAGACGCTAAATTTGTCAAGAAATTGGATAGGATCGGGTAGATACAAGGTAAAATTCCTTTTAAATGCTTTAAGTTTGTGGAAGAGTTGGACATTATCTTCTTTAGATGTCCTCATAAGAAAGTAAGGAATCAAGCTCAAGAATCGAGAGAAAGACACATCAAGAATTGGCGAGAAATAAATTCAACGAGAAAATCCTTCCGACAGACGACGGTGCATGCGAAGACTCGGATGAACCCTCGGGAGAAGAGGGGAACCTTTGAATTTTTACTAATGGCCATATAAGATCTTGAAGGACTCTTGCTAGAAGAAGAAGAAGAAGGGGAAGTCGATCTTGAGGGGGAGCTAAGAAGTGCTGCGGAGGAGATTGACGGACTCAAACTAAAATGCGAGGAAAACAAAAGAGATTCTCCTCAAATGTGTGAAAGAATAACAAAATTCGAAGTCCTCATGCGAGTTTGAAGGTAAAGCTTGAAGAAGCTAAGAAGATAGAAGATATATTACTTGACAAATCGGATAAAACCCAAGAACAAGAGAAGTTGGAGGAAGAAGTGGTATGTCTCGGGATGAAACTAGAAAATGCTCAAACGACGAGTGGTTATAAACTCTTCTCAAACAACAAGCTCTAGCAAGTTGAATGATATCCTGGTTGCTCAAGATCCCCAATGATAAAAACGAGAATATGCTATGAAGGAGAATCGAGTAAAGGCAAAGAAAAGGAAAACAAAATATAATTTTTGTAAAAGCAAAGAAGGCGATGAAGAAGCCCGAACGATTCCTACGAAGAAACATGTAATAAGGATGACGAGAGATCAAAGAAATCTCTGGTAACACGGAATATAATGAATACTAAGATGGCGAAGAATCATATGCCCCTGAGTATATCCAAATTTGGAAGTCATCGGAAGGAGATTCTTGCGTCTATGAAGAATGCCACTGTTATGTCTACCACGAACGGGACACATTGCGCATATTGTCATGCAAGGAGGAATGATTCAAACCAACAAAAGATGCAAGCATGGAAGAGACAACACATCGGGTATGCAAGTAATTTCTATATGGTTATTGCTTTTATTGTAAGTATTTTGGCCATAGAATTATTGAATGTAGAAAGTATGGACAAAGGCGATGTTGATACCTCAAGGAGGTTTTATGAGTCAAGAAATTTTTTTCATATACATTCTAAAACTATAATCAAATGTTGTATATGCGATCAAGTTGGACATATATCTTGATGTTCTCTAAAGGGATATAATTCATCACCTCACAAGATACTACCAAGCCAAAAGGGGGCCTCCGAGTGGATAAAGAAGGTGAATAAATGTGACTTGGATTTAGCGCTCAAGATTTGAAGAGTCGATGGTATTTGAATGATGTTTGCTCTAAACACGTGACGAGGAGATAAAACAAGTTTTTAACTCTTGACGAAAAGAAATCGGGCAATGTCACTTTTGGAAATGACAAATCAAGAAGATCGGGGAAAAGGATCGATCGGCATAGACAATGGCAAAGGAAAGGCCCAAGATGTATTATATGTAGATGGGCTGAAGCAAATTTGCGAGTGTGGTGGATGTATGATAAAGTTTGTGAAGTTCTCTTTAGAGCACAAGATTAAGTAGCCGAGATCAAGCACAACGGGGAAAAACTCTACTCGAAGGTGTTCGACGAAATGTGTACATAGTGAAAGAGGAGGGATGAAGCACATGCATCTTAGCAAACTCGAGTCATGGTTATGGCATAGGAGATTGGGACATCTCGGCTTTTGACCATATCATTAAGCTGAGCAAGAAGAAAATCATCGGAGAGATATGCTAGAAATAAAAAGGCCCTCAAACACAATATGCAAATCTTGTCGGTTGGGAAAACAAACTCGCACATCCTTTAAATCTAAATAAGAGTTATCAACAAAGAATACCCCCAACACTTGCAACTTGTACATGGATATGTGGACACACGAGAACTAAAAAACCAAGTGGAGAGTCCTACTTTATGCACTTTGATAATAGATGATTTCTCAAGGATGACATGGGTTGCTTTTCGAGAATAAATCGGAAGCTCTGGAAAAATTCAAAACATTTAAAGCATTAGCGAGAGAAAATCGGACGGGATGCAAGTTTGAAATGCATCAAATCGGGCAGAGGAGAGTGAATTCACTGATTGTGACTTTGCGAACCTATGTAATGAACATGGAATAAAGCAACAATTTACTATTGCGGGGACACCTCGAGCGGGGCCGTGCCGGAGAGACAAAACGGGTACGTACAACAAATAGCAAGAGCTATGATGCGAGAGAATAATATTGCTCGAACTTTAAGGCAGAAGCGGTACACAACGGTACATATCATTAATAAAGCTCACTTAAGGCCAAGCGGTGACAAGACTCCATATGAACTATGGCATGGAAAGCCGGCTTGATAAAACATTTCAAAGTCTTTGGTAGCAAGTGTTACATAAAGAATAATGATGAAAACCTTGGAAAATTTGATGCGAGAACGGATGAAGGGATTTTTCTAGGATATGCTTCAAAAGTAAAGGGTACATGTGCTACAACAAGACTCTTCGGAAAATAGTTGAAAGTATTGATGTGAGATTTGATGAAGAATTTCCAAACAATACAAGAAATACGAACAACGCGATCCATGAGTTAATCATGAAGAAGGAGCCGGAATGATGATGAAACCGACGAGACAACGAGAAGATGCGGCTGAGAGCTCAAGAAGCCCCCTCAAGATACACTCGGAAGAATCATCACGAAGATCGGATCATAGGGGCTAAGCAGAGTCCGGACAAGAAGGCGGCTAAAAGAACAAAGCAGAAGAAGTATACATAGCCATGTTATACAAATAGAGCCAAAGAAATTTAAAGAAACTGACAAGGACAAGTATTGGATAAAAGCAATGAATGAAGAATTGGACCAAATTGAAGAAAATACAGAGACTACGTTCTAGACCTATTGAGAAAAATATCATTGGTTTCAAAATGGAGTATTCCAAAAACAAAATGAGTAGAGCAAAGAATGATAATCGGGAATAAAGCTAGGCTAATTAAAGGATACTCACAAATAGAAGGACTTGATTATGATGAAACATTTGCCCTGACGAGAATGGAAGCTATCGAGAATGTTCTGGCATTTGCATGCTACCAATACAAAGGTATATCAAATGGATGTAAAATGTTGCTTTTCTTAATGGCGATCTAGAAGAAGAAGTGTACATGGAACAACCGAAGGTTTCTCATTGACGGATAAAGAAGACTATGTATACGAGGCGAAAAAGGCCCGTGGGTAAACGAGGCTCCTCGTGCTTGGTACTCAAGGCTTGGATAAATATTTGCAAACGAGTTTTTTTAAAAGAGGTGGAGTAGACAACAATCTATACATAAAAGCTCATGAAAATGAACCTAATTGTTGTTGTATATGTTGATGACATTATGTTTGGAAGCAACGAGAGATGAGCTAGCAAAGGATTTGCGAAGAGATGAAATCGAGTTTGAAATGTCCATGATTGGAGAGCTGTTTCTATTTAGGACTTCAAATTCGGCAAAGGAAGCGAGAGGTACATTCATCTCACAAGAAAAATACCTAAAGAAATCTTTGAAAAAATTCAAAATGGAAGATTGCAAACACAACAATAAACTCCATGACTTCACAGTTGCAAAGGCATTGTCTTGATGATGGGTTTCTTGATATAGATAAAAAACTCTGAATCATGATTGGAAGTCTATTGTACTGGTACATCAATGCCGGACATCATGCTACTTGATAGGACTAGTGGCTAGATATCAAGCGACACCTAAACAAAATCTTCTTGCGAGTCAAAAGAATATTCGGATATCTACAAGGAACAACAACGTATGGACTTTGGTATCCTAAAAGCAAAATTCACTTTATCGAACATACACAATGCATATTGGGCGAGTTGTGTTGATGACATGAAGTACAAGTGGAGGTGCTTTCTATCTGGAGAAAGTCTAGTGGCATGGTACAAGTAAGAAACAAACATCTATCTCCTTACATCGTAATTTGAAGCGAAAATATATAGCGAGCGGCTTTGTTGTACTCAAGTCATGTGGATGAAACGGACTCTTCCAAGACATGAAGGTAAGCATTAATGAACCTATCTCAATCAAATGTGATAATACAAGTGCTATAAGTATATCTAAAAATCATTGCTTCATTCCAAAAAACTAAACATATACCAATCAATATAACATAAGAACAGAGTGGCTCGAGAAGATAGTTAAAAATTTGGACTATGTATCAACGAAAGAACAAATAGCGGATATATTTACCAAACCACTTGCCGGAGAACCATTCGAATACTTGAGGGAACGGACTAGGTGTAGTATACGCTGAATACTATTTCTCTAATATGAAGAGAAAGTACGGTCTCGGGGGGAGAACAAAACGAAGATATCATTCCGGGGGAGAACAAAGCGAAGATATCATTCCAGGGAAAACGGCCAATAAAGAGATAAGCATAAAACAAGTCCACGGGATCGACGTATCGGTATTATCAGCATTATCAATATTATCGGCATTCGAAGCAACAAGAACCTTTCAATCGTAAAATGCATCATCTCGTAACGATCGCAATATTACGGGCACTACAAATGAAACACAACATAGTCAGTTTCGGGAGAGAGGACACAAACGTAACTCGAAGGAAATACAACGACGAGAACCCATACGGAGAGATGAGGAGTCATCCTTTGCCATTTATGTCAAAAGGGGGAGGAAGAACAAATAACGGGGAAGAGCGAACCCAAACGGGAAGAGCGAGCGACGAGAAAGAGAAAGCAAGCAGTGGTTGCCATCGGTAAAGGGGAGGCGGTGGAAATATTGTCATTGATGGCAAAGGAGGCGGCACTCGGTGTAGGAGGTAGCGGCGAGAGCGAGAGGGAGGCAAAAGAAGCACGGTGAAAGCGGTAGAGGCGACGAAGAATGTGGCTCACTGCTTGATCCTTAGAAGCACGGTGAAGAACCGTTATTGGAAGATAGAGACGAGAGCGGAAGCGACGAACGGCGGAGAGGGCGAGAGACGAGCGAGAGAAAGAGAGAGAGAGTCGTTATAAAATTCCGGGAATCGCACTCTCCGCCGGTGCGGTAAAATCGAGCCGAGTCGAGAACGAGCGGGCGGTATAAAATTCGAGAATCACACTCTCCAACGAATTATACATATAACTTATACAAACATTATTCCGGGAATCGCTTCATTCCCGGCAAAATATATATATAAACATATATATCGAGTTATATGCAAGCGGAGCACATATAACATATACAAACATAATTCCGGGAATCTCTTCACTCCCGGCGCAAAATATATATATATATATCGGTTATATATACAAGGGCGAGGCGCTTTATATCTATATAATCAAAGGTTCTATCAAAATGAAATGGATTACAAGGTGGGACCCCTCACCCAATCGCAATCGGAGAAAAGGTTCAATCGACGGAGTTTTGTAATATGCTTTCCGTCAGTGGCGGACCCGATGGCGATTATACGATGGAGTTAATCGGTTCAATCGCGTACGGGATCTTAATCGCAATCGGAAACTTTCCGATTGATCGCAAGTCCTTTTGCATATGCTCGAATCGTGGCGGACCCGATGGCGTTATACGATGGGGTGTCGGTTCAATCGCGTCTAGGGATCTTAATCGCAATTGGAACTTTCCGATTGATCGCAAGTCCTTTGTAATATGCTCCGATCAAGTGGCGGACTAGATGGCGTTATATGATGGAGTTAATCGTTTCAATCACGTACGGGAACTTAATCACAATCGGAACTTTCCGATTGATCGCACGACTTTATTATCTTTGCGATTGAAGTGGCGGACCCGATCTGTTATATGCGGGAGTTAATATTTGCAAATCGCATCCGTGTTCGATCGCAATCGAACTTTTCTATTATGCGCCCCGATTGCATTTGCTCAAAGTTCGGACCCGATTGCGCTATGATACATGTTTTATGTGGTCATCGCGTCCATTTGATCATCGCAATCGCAAGTTTTCGTTTTGACACCACCGATGCGCCGGCCCAGTGTGGGGCCAGCCATACCTTATTAGTGGTTATGATTCGACTTATTGGAGTGTAATATAAGACCAAAGGCTTAAGGTGGAGGGCGTTGTTTATATATAAAGGATTTTGTTAGATATATAAAACACGGTTGCGATTGTATTAAAATATGCCATGGGGCAGCCAGACCCTCGGAACTCGGCAATAGGAGGGCGATTATTAATATACAACGGCGCTGATCTATGTTCGTTTCGCTTGCGGAGACACCACATCAACAGACACTTCTTGTGTGTGTAAGGGTTGAATTACGATCAACAATTACATATATTTATATAAAATGTAACTGATATAAAAGCACGGTGCACGTATGCGCGGTTACACACAACGGAAGGACGAAGAGAAAATAGAGGCGAAGAAGTGATAAAACACGATCACGAAGAAAGACAAAGACACGGTCGAGAGAAAAGATAAATGCGCGGCAAGCCAAAGGGGAACAAAGCAGTGAGGCTGGAGTTCTCATTTAAATTTGAATGTAAATGTTTTATTTAAATTTATATTGTTGTGATGCATTGGCAAGTCTTCGGAAGAGAGCAAATATCCCTTTGTAATATTAAAATAAGCACCTACGGTTACATTTTTTAAGTGAGGCGAAGAGATGAGAAGTCGGAAGGCAAAGAGACATACTTGTCCATTTAATTCCCGATGGAATACAAACAACCATGAAGCTATTTTGTATAAATAGGGTAATATCCAAGTGGAGAAAGTTGAGCGAAAAAGAAGTGAGAAGAAGAGAGTATACGACGGAAATTAAAGAGAGTTGAAGAGAATAAGCAAAATTTTACCCAAGAAGAATGTGAATAAGGAGGAGGCCGGAGCAAAGAAGAAGAAATTTGAGCGAGAGATGATGCGAGGTATGATATAAGAGTTGATGAACGGAGAGAAGAAGGTATAGAAACAGTGATATCAAGGTAAATCGGC
Organism: Pinus albicaulis; assembly: GCA_034641835.2. Taxonomy (NCBI): domain Eukaryota; kingdom Viridiplantae; phylum Streptophyta; class Pinopsida; order Pinales; family Pinaceae; genus Pinus; species Pinus albicaulis. The sequence continues at coordinate 112,288 of JAXQQM020087166.1, read as the reverse complement.
AAGTGTTTTTTTCTTTTGAAGAGTAAGAAGTTAGACTTCCCTATCAAGTTGTAGCTTGATAGATGTCGATTGGGCGGGCGGGGTAGGAGCCTCATGTAGGTTGGTGCACAGGAAAATAGATGGGAGTTGGAGCTTCCTTGCAAGTTGTAGCTTGTAGAATTGAGGTTGGAGCCTCTGTAGGTTGGTGCAGAAAATCGGTGGTGAGAGGGAGTTAGACTTGCCTTTGCATCACAACAATAATAAGATGTGGTTTTCTCCTTTATGGGTTTCCACGTATATGTTTGGTGTCTATGTGCATGATGTCTATGTGTTGATATGATATGTCTATTCTGCTTCAATACTTGTTACTAACATATTAAGGCTATTTGGTACATTATCTAATATGCTTATTAATTGCTACTCATAAATAAAGATTTCTCACACATTATGTTGATCATGAAATGAAGGTGTTAATAAAGTAAAATAAGTTTTAAAGGAAAAGTTTTAAAGGTCCATGAATGTATTGCGTGATTCACCCCCCTCTCGGTTGCTAAGAGTTCAACATGGGTGTTGTGGTGACATTCAAGGTCCGTCACCAATAATGATTTATAGTGACGGATAGTGACCGTCATCATTTCCTGAGCAATGAGTGATGGACAAGCCTCGAGTCACCAAAAAGGCGAACGTCTGGATGGCGTTAGAAAGTATGTGTTGTGGTGACATTCAAGGTCCGTCACGAATATTAATTACAATGACGGATAGTGACGTCTCACCATTTCATATGAACAACAACGATTTTATGTCATGGACCTTTCATGGCCATCACTATTACAATTTTACCATGGCGGCGTTCATTGACCGTCACCATAAACGCATTTGGTGACATCGAGTCCATCACGAATAATGACTATAATGACAAACAGTGACCCTCACCATTTTCATATAAACAACAAGGATTTATGGTGACGAGACCTTTAATGGTCGTCACTATTGATGCATATATATGGTAGGCGTTCGTTGACCATCACCATTCATATTTTGGTGAGGTCGAAAAGTCTCACCATAAACTCATTGAGTGATAGTCAAAAGAGCATGCGTCGCAAAAGCTGATCTTCGTCATTCCCTATATATGAATATCGGGGCACGATGGAATCGAACCACCAGCCTCACCTTGTAAACGGTACTCTTCCATTGGGCCAGCACCCTTTAAATAATTAGACTTTAAACTAGCAATTGCCCCTAAAGTTGCAAAGATACACCAAAGGAATAAGAACCGGGAAAACCGAAAGAACTCGGTGTCCTTGCTCCTATTTTATTCTACGACACTCTAAAAAATATGATGATCTTGATACATGACGTATTTGTGCGAGTGGTTCTAATTTAATAGTAAATGTTATATTAGATAAAACAAATGAATAGCGGGGAGAGGCCTTACATGCTAATTTTTAATCCTTACACCAAAATCTCTTAATATTCAAGTCTATGGAACAACTCGTTCAAAGTTGAACTGAAGTAGATTTTAAATGGAAAGCCTAAAACTGACTAAGTAGTTTACAAGTTAACATTTTGGATATAAGTGTTTGTTCAATTTATATGACAAGTTATGCCATAACCTTGAAACTAGTTTCTTAGCTAAAGAATTTCTTAAGTTAACAATGACAAAGAAACTTAGTCATGGCAAGCAAAATTCTCTTGTTTTTCGAATTAAGGGGTGCATGTAACTTGATAAAGGTTGTATGAGAGTATCAAACCATAAGCAGGTTTCACTAAAACATGGAAATGAAAAGTCTTGTTAAGCAAGAAAGGTTTAGTTAAATATATGGAAAGCATCGAGCTAAATGATATAATTAAACTAAAAATGCTTGTAAAAAAATGAAATTGCCATCGTATACATCGCACGAAATACCCTGAATTTACATCGATATCTTGAATTAATATGACTTCAAATTTTGAAATTTTCTGCAAGATAACATTTACATATTAAAAAAATCGATCCAAACATGAAGTAATCTCATGAATCTTTGATTTATATTGCAATATCCATCTCGAATCAATAGATCGAGAATCATGAATATTCTTATAACTAGCAATTGCACCCGAGAATTGCAAAGGAACGTCGGAACATGGATAAGAAAAAGTGGGGGGTGTATAAAGAAATAATCAAGCGAAATATACTAAAAATTAAATACAACCCATGTGAGGCTAATTTAAATTCAATTGTTGTGAATTTTCAAGTGAAAGAAAGTTTGTAACTAGTGTCCGTGGCAGGACTCACAAAAATTGTTATAGAGAGAAAAAATTGGAAGGGAAATTGATGTTTGAGGTTTGATGATGTTTATGAAGCACATATTCTACTTGGTGAAAGTGGCCAGGTTGCAAGTTATTGGGGTTCGAGCTATAGGCGGGATACTACTTTTGAGCTTGAAACAATTTTTGCACAATATAGCTTTCGAGTTCAAATGGGTGAAATACATATAAATCGAAGCAATTTGAGACCTTTAAATGTATGGTCAAAAGAAACAACTCGAGAATGCGTAAATGCTTCTAAAATCTATTTGAAAAAGAGGAAATTAGTTTGATGCTTGAAGGAAACTTGTTTGGACGAGACATTGGTGAGTTGATACTTGACTCAAACAATTGGGCGAGAGAGATTATTATGTGGTGTATTTTTCAAAGGGCTCAAAGAGTCATTACCTTCTAAATGGCTATATATTTTGGGAGATGGAGTTTGAAAATACGGAGTAGAAGAATCGGCCAATGTAAAACGATTAGGGTGAATTTTGAGAAAAAAACACCAAAGATTTGCCAATTTTGTTGAATTCCTACGAGCAATGTAGTTGTACTTCTTTGTCAATTCCTCCTCGATCATGGATTGTAGGCGTGCAAAAAATAAGAATATTCTTATGATTGGTCTACGTGCAGTGAATAATTTAAAACAATATACTCGTAACCTAGCACAAAATACGGATTCAACGGAAGTAAATACGAGAGAAAACAAGAATAGTGGAAATGATGATTTGGATTTCAAGTTTGAAGGAGCATATAAGAGGCGAGGATGAAGTGATTTTAAAAATTTGGTGGCGAGAGGAGACGAAAGGATGGAATACGACGAAGTTTTAGAGTCTCGGGATAGAAGAGAAGGAAAAGAGGCAAACTTCAAGTTCAAAGCACGGAAGTAATGACCCACGGAAGGGAAGAGATTTTGATTCTCTTGTTCAATCTTGAGGAAGTAACAATACCTTTGATGAAACCGACATTCAATTATTCCGGATTCTGTGGGATGTAGGTGATGGCATTAGCCAAGAGAAGCGATTGGACAAGGTTTCACATGAATATATCCTTTCTTCATGAATGCAATGATTATCAGAATTATGTTCCAAATAAAGAGATGAAGCAGTGTGCAAGAGGCTTTATAATGTTTGATATGAAAAGAATAGAATATTCAAAATAGTACATCTATGAGAGGAGACCTTTAAATCAATTTGAGACCTTTAAATGGGTGCAAATACATATAAATCAAGAAATTTGAGACCTTTAAAAATGGATGCAAATACATATAAATCAAGCAATTTGAGACCTTTAAATGTATGGTCGAAGCAACAACTCGAATGTTCAAATGCTTCTAAACTCTGTTGAAAAGAAGAAATTAATTTGATCCTTGAAGGAAACTTGTTTGGACCCGGACATTGGTGAGTTGATAAGCAGCTCAAACAATTGGGCGAGGAGATTATTATGTGGTGTATTTTCAAAGGGCTCAAAGAGTCATTACCTTCTAGATGGCTATATATTTGGGAGATGCGTTTGAACATACGGGTAAGAAGAATCGGCCAACGTACGAGCAGTCGGGTGAATTTGAGAAAAAACACCAAAGATCTGCCAATTTTGTTGAATGCCTGCGACGATGTGGTTTATTGTTTTTCTGTCAATTCCTCCTCGGTCATGGATTGCGAACTGCACAAAATAAGAAGAATATTCTTATGATTGGTCTCTATTACGAAGTGAATAATTTAAACAATATATTCGAAGTGAATAATTTAGGTGCTACCTCCTCCTCAACGGATACGTAATACGGTAGGTAGTAAATTACCAAGTTCTTTGGGGTGAGAAGTGAACATGAGTTTTCTCCAATTGATAATCTATGCAGAATTTGTAGCCATGTGTGTGTATTCCATGCGAAATTGTAGCTCGAGAGAACCTCCCTGAAAGCATCATTCTCATAGATAAAAGGGCATCCATTCAGACTTCCATTGAAAGGGTCCACGTCAATTGAGAGACATTATTGTGGAGAATGAGATGGTGAATGTACGAACATCATTGGCTACCAGCACACATTAAAACAAGCATACAAGGTGTCATAAGTGCGAAATTAACAATATTTGTCAAATCCATCATAATTTTAACAAGAGAACATACGTACAAGAAGTCTCATTTACGAGGCTACCGTACCAAGAAGGGCATCAATACGGGAGGGCACTTATAGTGAAGAACATCACCTAAGACATTAGCTGTGACATAATTCTCGGCTACATAACCAATACATTTCATGTCGATGTGACATCTCCGACTTTATCCATTGTCACATAGAAGTTAAGTATCCATTTTTCTACCAATAAGTTTGTTTCTACAAGTTTCCCATTCCATGGAAATAGCCTCATCTAAATCTACTTCTTAAGATTACATACGGCTGATGCCTTTGTAATATGCATGATTTTTCCTAATGGAATTTGCGAATTTGTGATAGCACGAAAGGATATTTCTCGATTGAAGTTTCTCATCAATGTGACCGATTATAAGCAGGTATTAACTATTAAATGATTTATTTGAGGGTACCAAACTCTCAAAGGTTGTAGATCAATCGATAAAACTAAAAGAAAACCACGAAGTAGGGACCAAAAGATAGAGCGGTCGGCGGATTAAGCATACAACGAAGAAATGCCGGGTATACGCAGAACCTTCGAACTCATGGCGGACGTGGTGATTCCTATCATCACAGCTGACATCATCACCACCTCTCTTGCTATTAAACAAATAACCTAGCGGGGAAATATTAACGAAATGACAAATAGTTGGGACACAGGAAAATATCGGAAACATAAATAGTTGAATGGATGGCATTCATTAAAACCATTAGACAACAACCTAAAGAAATTTCTAGAAAAAATGCAAATCTGCCATGAAGCTAAAAAACATAAAGTTAGGCGGCAAAGTACAAGAATATTTAAAGTCAAGACTTCATGCATACGTATATGAATCCTTAGCAAAACACCCGGACGGGTGTTTGACGAGATACCTATTTCCTAATCTCTTATTCCTTTGTAAACGAGACATGTGTTGACATAGGTAGGGTTGCGGGGTGGGCGAAATGAATGTTAAGCCGACGAATAGGACAAATTTGCATGACTTAAATTTAAATTTGGTAGATAGAAATGGTCAATGTATGAATCAAGAGAAAGGGAAGCACTGGGTGCTTGAAAATTGAAATGATGACCATCTTGACAACCATCCCATTCTTAGATGCTTCACCTTCACAACCATACGAAAGTGATACTAGTGTTTCTCATAACAAATTCTAGGTCTAGCAAGCACCCTAAAGAGGAAAAACTACGAGGACCTTTAACCTTTTGATTTATACAACGATCCTACTAGATTCCCTTCGAAATCACCAATGCAAGAACTCATGAGTTCACTCTAGAAACCCTTGTTACAAGTCCCATAAGTGTTTGGACGGACTACACGACGAGTACTAAAGTTCAAATCAGTCCATTTCCCATCTAATCTCAAATGTGCTAATACTTCAATTTTTATTTTTATTTATTCTTTTTAATGCAGATTTATTGTGATATTTTAGATAGGAACTAATCCTATCCTCTTGATTTTCCATAGATCTCAAGTTTCAACATCGAGACAAATTTATTCTTTGGAGCAATGTGAACAAAATAATACATGGCTCATGTTCTCACCTAGTTTCATGTTTTTCTTGCGTAAAAAGTAAAGTGAAAGCTCCAAACCCGGTAGCCAATATCGGACGGTACATGACTCCGTGCGCTGCGCACTCCGGTTACATATTTTGTCTCTATTGGCTTGGAATCGTGGTTGCTACCAATATTTCGAGGTATATCAAATGGATGTAAAATGTTTGCTTTTCTTAATGGCGATCTAGAAGAAGAAGTGTACATGGAACAACCCGAAGGTTTCTCATTGACGGATAAGAAGACTATGTATGCAAGCGAAAAAGGCCTATATGGACTTGAAATAGGCTCCTCGTGCTTGGTACTCAAGGCTGGATAAATATTTGTAAAATAGGGTTTTAAAAGGAGTGGAGTAGACAACAATCTATACATAAAAGCTCATGAAAATGAACTCCTAATTGTTGTTGTATATGTTGATGACATTATGTTTGGAAGCAACAAAGATGAGCTAGCAAAGGATTTGAAGAGATGAAATCGAGTTTGAAATGTCCATGATTGGGAAGCTGGTTTCTATTTAGGACTTCAATTATTGAAAGGAGCGGAGGTACATTCATCTCACAAGAAAAATACCTAAAAAAGAAATCTTTGAAAAAATTCAAAATGGAAGATTGCAAACTGTATCAACTCCCATGACCACGAGGTTACGAACGTGACGATGATGGGTTTACGCGATATAGATAAAAAACTCTACGGATCCATGATTGGAAGTCTATTGTACACATTGCATCGAGACGGACATCATGCTAGCGATTAGGACTAGTGGCTAGATATCAAGCAACACCTAAACAAAATCACCTTCTTACTGATCAAAAGAATATTCGGATATCTACAAGGAACAACACTATATGGACTTTGGTATCCTAAAAGCAAAAATTCACTTTATCAACATACAGAGATCTTGATTGGGCCGGTTGTGTGTTGATAGTACAAGTGGAGGGTACTTTCTCTCTAGGAAAGTCTAGTGGCATGGTTAAGTAAGAAACAAACATCTATCTCCTTGTCAACGAGGTAGGCAGAATATAGCGACGGCGAAGCTGTTGCTCAAGTCATGTGGATGAAGCGAGACTCTTGAGAGCGTGAAGGTAATGAACCTATCTCAATCAAATGTGATAATACAAGTGCGGTATAAGTATATCTAAAAATCCTATGCTTCATTCAAAAATAAACATACTACCAATCAAGTATCATTTTCTCGAGAACAAGTGGCTCGAGAAGATAGTTAAAGTTTGGGCTATGTATGTGAAAAAATAGCGAATATATTTACCAAACCACTTGCCGGAGAACCATTCGAATACTTGAGAGACGGACTAGGGAGTAGTATGTTTGTAGATACTATTCTCTAATATGAAGAGAAAGTACGATCTCGGGGGAGAACAAAGCGAAGATATCATTCCATGGGGAGAACAAAACGAATGTATCGGGGGGAGAACAACTAGCAAGATAAGCATAAAACAAGTCCACGGGATCGACGTATCGATATTATCGGCATTATCCAATATTATCGGCATTCGAAGCAACAAGAACCTTTCAATCGTAAAATGCATCATCTACGTACGCAATATAGCACATAATACGAACTGCTACAAATGAAACACAACATAGTCCAATTTCAGCGAAGAGGACCTAAACGTAACTTAGAGAAAGGAAATACAACGACGAGAACCCATACGGAGAAGTGAGGAGTCATCCTTTGCCATTGATGTCAAGAGGAGGAAGAACAAATAACGGGGAGGAAGAGCGAGGCAAACGGGGAAGAGCAAGCAACAAGAGAAGAAAGCAAACGAGAGAAAGTGGATTGCCATCAATGCCAAAGGGGGGCGGTGTTGGGGAAATATTGTCATTGATGGCGAAGGAGGCGACACTCGACGAAAAGGAGGCGGCGGGGCGGAGGAAGGCAAAAGAAGCACGAGTGAAAGCAATAAAGGCGACGAAGAATGTCAAAATGTAACGGAGTCATAGAAGCACGATTGAAGAACCGTTATTGGAAGATAGAGACGGAGGCGGAAGCGAGAGAGCGAGCGAGCGAGAGACAAAGGCGAGAGATAGAGGCGAGTCGTTATAAAATTCCGGGAATCGCACTCTTAGCCGTGCGACGGGGGGCGAGAGGCAGTCGAGAGACGAGCGAGAGAAACATTATAAAATTCCGGGAATCACACTCTCAACGGGCATTATACATATAACTTATACAAACATTATTAAGACCTGCTTCATTCCCGGCGGAAAAGTATATATATAAACATATATCGGTTATATGCAAGCGAGGAGCACATATAATAACATATACAAACATAATTAGGGAATCGCTTCACTCCCTGGAAAAATATATATATATAAACATATATATCGGTTATATATACAAGCTAAGCGCTTTGTATCTATATAATCAAAGGTTCTATCCAAAACGAAATGGCTTATAAGGTGGGACCCCTCACCCACGATCGCAATCGGAGAAAAGGTTCAATCGGCGGAGTTTTGTAATATGCTCCGATCAAGTGGTGGACGATGGCGATTATACGATGGGTGTCGGTTCAATCGCGTGCGGGATCTTATTCGCAATCGGAACTTTCCGATTGATCGCAGAAGTACTTTGTAATATGCTCCGATCAAGTGGCGGACCTGATGAGGCGTTATACGATGGAGATTAATCGATTCAAACGCGTCGGGATCTTAATCGCAATTGGAACTTTTCGATTGATCGCAAGTCCTTTGTAATATGCTCAACGATCAATGGCCCGGACCCGATAGGCGTTATATGATGGGTTAATCGGTTCAATCGCGTCACGGGATCTTAATCCACAATAGGAACTTTCCGATTGATCGCACGACTTTTGTAATGTCTTTTAACGATTGAAGTGGCGGACCCGATCATTATATGCGGGAGTTAATATTTGCAAATCGCTCCGTGTTCGATCGCAATCGGAACTTTTTTCTATTATGCGCCCCGATTGCATTTGCTCAAAGTTCGGACCCAATTGCGCTATGATACATGTTTTATGTGGTCATCGCGTCCATTTGATCAATCACAATCGCAAGTTTTAGAAAGCTTGACACCACCGATCGCCGACGGAAGTCGCTGTTCGACCCTTCATATATTAGTGGTTATGATTCGACTTATTGGAGTGTAATATAGGAGCGAAGGCTTAAGGTGGAGGGCGATTGTTTATATAAAAGGATTGTTGTTAGATATATAAAACACGGTTGCGATTGTATTGAAATATGCCACATGGGGCATGAACCCTCGGGCCTCGGCTTAATGGGAGGCGATTATTAATATACGGCGGCGCTGATCTATGTTCGTTTAAAACTGCCCGAACTTCCACATCAACAAGACACTTTACGTATTGTGTAAGGGTTGAATTATAGTCAACGGTTACATATATTTATATAAAATGCAGCGATATAAAAAGCACGGTTACACGTATACAACGATTACACCACGAGCGAGAGGACAAAAGAGCAAACGGGCGAAAAGTGATAAAACACGATCACGAAAAGACAAAGACACGATCGGAGAAAGATAAATGCGCAACAAGCCAAGAGACAAAACGAGTATGTTTGGAGTTCTCATTTAAATTTGAATGTAAATGTTTTATTTAAATTTATATTGTTGTGATGCATTATGCAGTCTCAGGAGAAAATATCCCTTGTAATATTAAACAATACCTACAATTTACATCTTTAAAATTGTGTTAGTCCACAAAGTGAGCAAAATATAAACAATACATTTAATTCAGTAAATACAAAATTTTATCATAGCTATTTAATATATGGAAGGTAATATCCAAGTGGGAAAAAAGTGACAATAAATAGAGAAAGAAGAAGTATACGACGGAAATTAAAGAGAGTTGAAGAGAGAATAAGCAAATTGCAAGAAGAATGTGAATAAGGAGGAGGCTGAGCAAAAGAAGAAAGAAAGGAAATTTGAAACGAGAGATGATGCGAGGTATGATATAAGAGTTGATGGCGACGGAAAGAAAATCTGAACGTGGCCTCAAGGTAAATCAGCGAGTGTTTTTCTTTTGAAAGAGTAAGGAAGTTGGAGCTTCCCTATCGAGTTGTAGCTGATAGATGTCGATTATGGCGGGCGGGGTAGGAACCTCACAGCAGGTTGGTGCTGCCCGAGAAAATAGATGGGAGTTGGAGCTTCCTTGCAAGTTATAGCTTGCGGGAGATTGAGGTTGGAGTCTCCTTGTAGGTTGGTGCACAACGGAAATCGGTGGTGAGAGGGATTTGGGCTGCCTTTGCATCACAACAATAATAAGATGTGGTTTTTCTCCCTTTATGGGTTTCCACGTATATGCGAGTGTCTATGTGCCGTGTCTATGTGTTGATGATATGTCTATTCTGTATGCCTGTACTAACATATTAAGGCTGGTACATTATCTAATGTTTGCTTATTAATTGCTACTCATAAATAAAGATTTCTCACACATTATGTTGATCATGAAATGAAGGTGTTAATAAAGTAAAATAATTTTTAAAGGAAAAGTTTAAAAGGTCCATGAATGTGTTAAAGGCGATTCACCCCCCCCCCCCCGGTTAACTAAGAGTTCAACATATAGGTGTTGTGGTGACATTCGGGATTCCGTCACCAATGACGATTTACTAGTGACGGATAATGTGGAAATCATCATTTCTTATGAGCAATGGTGACGGAAAATAGCCTCCGTCACCAACGCCCGAACGTCACAGGTAGGCGTTGCCGAAAAGTATGTGTTGTGGTGACATTCAAGGTCGATCACGAATATTAATTACAATGACGGATAGTGACCGTCACCATTTCATATGAACGGCAACGATTTTTTGTGATGGACCTTTCATGGCCGTCACTATTGGTGCATATGGCGACGTTCGTGACCGTCACCATAAACGCATTAGTGATAGGTGTCCGAATGGCTATAATGACAAACAATGACCCTCACCATTTCATATAAACAACAACGATTTATGGTGACGGACCTTTAATGGTCATCACTATTGATGCATATGGTGGCGTTCGTTGACCATCACCATTTCATATTTTGGTGAGGTCGAAAAGTCTCACCATAAACTCGTGGTGATGGTCAAAAGAGCATCCGTCACCAAAAGCGATCTTTGTCATTCCCTATATGAATATCGGGGCACGATGGAATCGAACCACCAACCTCACAGCAAAGCGAGGTGCTCTTCCATTGAGCTAGCACCCTTTAAATAATTAGACTTTAAACTAGCAATTGCCCCTAAAGTTGCAAGATACACCAAGGAATAAGAACCGGAAAACCGAAAGAACTCGGTATCCTTGCTCTATTTTTATTCTACGACACTCTACAAAATATGATCTTGATCTATGACGTATTTGTCTCAAGTGGTTCTAATTTAATAGTAAATGTTATATTAGATAAAACAAATGAATGTTTAAAGGCCTTACATGCTAATTTTAATCCTTACACCAAAATCTCTTAATATTCAATTCTATGGAACAACTCGTTCAAAGTTCAAAGTTTGAAGTAGATTTTAAATGGAAAGCCTAAAACCGAAGCTAAGTAGTTTACAAGTTAACATTTTGGATATAAATTCGATTCGATTTATATGACAAGTTATGCCATAACCTTGAAACTAGTTTCTTAGCTAAAAGAATTTCTTAAGTTAACAATGACAAAGAAACTTAGTCATGGCGAGCAAAATTCTCTTGTTTTTTCGAATGAGGGTGCATGTAACTTGATAAAGGTTGTATGAGAGTATCAAACCATAAACGAGTTTCACTAAAACATGGAAATGACAAAGTCTTGTTAAGCAAGAAAGGTTTAGTTAAATATATGGAAAGCATCGAGCTAAATGATATAAGTAAACTAAAACAACATAAAAAAAGCTGAAATTGCCATCATATACATCGCGAGCGTATGAATTTGCATCAATGTCTTGAATTAATATGACATACAAATTTGTTCTTGCAAGATAACATTTATCATTAAAAAATACGATCAAACATGAAGTAATCTCATGAATCTTTGATTTATATTGCAATATCCATCTCGAATCAATAGATCCGAATCATGAATATTCTTATAACTAGCAATTGCAGAGGTGCAAAGGAACGTCGGAACATGGATAAGAAAAGTGGGGAGATTGTATAAAGAAATAATCAAGCGAAATATACTAAAAATTAAATACAACCCATGTGAGGCTAATTTAAATTCAATTGTTGTGATTTCAAATGAAAGAAAGTTTTAGCAATAGTGTCTAAAAATGACAGGACTCACAAAAAATTTATAGAGAAAAACTTGGAAGGGAAATTGACGTTTGAGGTTTGATGATGTTTATGAAGCACATATTCTACTTGGTGAAAGTGGCCAGCACGGGGAATTATTGGGGGTTCGGGCTTCTATAGGCGGGATAATACTTTTGAGCTTGAAACAATTTTTAAATATAGCTTTTAGTTCAAATGGGTAAGAAAATACATATAAATCAAAAGAAATTTGAGACCTTTAAATGTATGAGTGGAAAGCAACAACTCCGAATCTGTGCAAATGAGCTACAAATCTATTTGAAAAAGGAAATTAGTTTGATCCTTGAAGAAACTTGTTTGGACGAGACATTGAGTTGATAGCAGCTCAAACAATTGGGCGAGGAGATTATTATGTGGTGTATTTTCAAAGGGCTCAAAGAGTCATTACCTTCTAAATGGCTATATATTTTGGGAGATGGGTTTGAAAATACGGTAAAAGAATCGACGACGTACGAGCAGTCGGGTGGGTGAGAGAAAAAAAAAAACACCAAAGATACGCAATTTTGTTGAATTCCTACGAAGCGATGGTTTGTGTTTCTTGTCAATTCCTCCTCGATCATGGATTGTAGGCATTTGAAAAAATAAGAATATTCTTATGATTGGTCTCATTCGAAGTGAATAATTTAAAACAATATACTCGTAACCTAGCACAAAATACGAGATTCAACGAAGTAAATACGGAAAACAAGAATAGTGGAAATGATGATTTTGGATTTCAAAGTTTGAAGGAGCATAAGGGCGAGGATGAAGTGATTTTGAAATTCGGTGGGCGAGAGGGAGACGAGAAAGGATGGAGTTTGCTGACAAGTTTTTGGAGTCTCGGGATAGAAGAGAAGGGGAAAAGAAGGCAAACTTCAAGTTCAAAGCACGAGTAATGACCCCTGGAATGAGATATTTTGCTTCTCTTATTCAATCTCGGCGGGGAAGTAAACGCGCCTTTGGTCGTCGACATTCAGGTGTCGGATTCTCTATGGGATGTGAGTGATGGCATTAGCGAGAAGCGATTGGACAAGGTTTCACTGAATATATCCTTTCTTCATGAATGCAATGATTATCGGAATTATGTTCAAATAAAGGAAGAACGAGTGTACAGAGGCTTTTATAATGTTTGATATGAAAAGAATAGAATATTCAAAATAGTACATCATATGAGGAGGAGACCTTTAAATCAAGCAATTTGAGACCTTTAAATGTACGGTCGAACGACAACTCCGGAAATCACATTCAGATGCTTCTAAAATCTATTTGAAAAGAGGAAATTAATTTGATCCTTGAAGGAAACGTGTTTGGACCGGACATTGGTGAGTTGATAAGCGACTCAAACAATTGGGCATAGATTATTATGTGGTGTATTTTCAAGGGCTCAAAGAGTCATTGCAACCACAGATGGCTATATATTTTGGGAGATGCGTTTGAACATATAGGTAAGAAGAATCAACCAACATACGAACGATCGGGTGAATTTGAGAAAAAAAAACACCAAAGATGCGCAATTTTGTTGAATGCCTCGACGATGTGGTTTATTATTTTGTCAATTCCTCCTCATTCATGGATTGCGGGCACACTGAAATAAGAATATTCTTATGATTGGTCATTGCGAAGTGAATAATTTAAAACAATATGTTACGAAGTGAATAATTTAGGTGCTACCTCCTCCTCAACGGATACATGTCTGTAGGTAGTAAATTGCGGTTGGCAGGTTCGAGGAAATTTGAACATGAGTTTTCTCCAATTGATAGTCTATGCGGAAATTTGTAGCCATGTTATTTCTTATTAAATAATTCCATGCGAAATTGTAGCTCGGAGAACCTCCCTAGAAAGCATCATTCTCATAGATAAAAGGGCATCCATTCAAGACACCCTAATTGAAAGGACCACGTCAATTGAAGACATTATTAAGGAGAATGAGATGGTGAATGTACGAGACATCATTATTGCAGGCGATAAAACAACCATACAAGGTGTCATAAGTGCGAAATTAATATTTGTCAAAGCCATCATAATTTTAACAAGAAGACATGCGTACGAAGTCTCATTTACGGGCTACACCAATGCCCGAAGGGGCATCAACGGGGGAGGGCACTTATAGTGAAGAACATCACCTAAGACATTAACTATGACATCATTCTCGGCTACATAACCAATACATTTCATGTCGACGACATCATCTCCCGAACATTATCCATTGTCACATAGAAGTTAGAACATCCATTTTTCTACCAATATAATTTAATTTCACAAGTTGCCCATTCCATGAAACTAGCCTCATCTAAATCAACTATTGCGGTGTACATACGTATTCTGAGTGACACCCGCCAATATGCATGAGTTTTTTTCTCCTAATGGGTTAAGATTTGGAAACAGCACCGAAAAGAAGGATACCTCGGTGAAGTTTCTTATCAATGTGACCGTACTAGCTAGGTATTAACTATTAAATAATTTATTTGAGGTACCAAAACTCTCCCAAGGTTGTAGATCCAATCAATAAAACTAAAGAAAACCACAATCGGGACCCAAAAGATGAGGCGAGTTGAGGCGGGATTAAACGGTACAATGTATAAAGTATGAGACACTCATGGAGAACCTTAGGAACTCATGGCGAGCTGTGGAGATTCTATCATCTGTGACATCATCTAACACTATCTTCTATTAAACAAATAACCTAGCGGGGAAATATTAACGAGAAATTGACAAACAATAGTTGGGACCTGGAAAATCGAGCGCGCAAATAGTTGAATGGATGGCATTCATTAAAGCCGTTAGACAATGGCAACCTAAAAGGAAATTTCTAGAAAAATGCAAATCCTTGCATCGGCAAAAAACATAAAGTTAGGCGGCCAAATGTACAAGAATACTTCAAAGTCAAGACTTCATACTTCATACGTATATGAATCCTTAGCAAAAACACCAGGACAGTGTTTGTAGGAATACCTATTTCTAATCTCTTATTCCTTTGTAAACGAGACATGTCTTGACATAGGTAAGTTCTTGAGGGTGGAAATGAAAGTGAATATTGAAAACGACGAATAGGACAATTTGCATGACTTAAATTTAAATTTGGTAGATAGAAATAGTCAATGTATGAATCAAGAGAAAGGGAACTACGATTGTGAAAATTAGACAATGACCATGCGACAGCCATCCATTCTTAGATGCTTCACCTACAACCATCTAAGAAAGTGATATACGGTGTTTCTCATAACAAATTCTAGGTCTAGCAAGCACCTAAAGAGGAAAAACTACGAGACCTTTAACCTTTTGATTTATACAACGAGTCCTACTGAATTCCTTTTTGAAATGCATAATGCAAGAACCATGAAGTTTCACTCTAGAAACCCTTGTTACAAGTCCATAGGCTGGACGGACTGCTTGACGGTACTAAAGTTCAAATCGAGTCCATTTCCTATCTAATCTCAAATGTGCTAATCCTTCATTTTTTATTTTTATTTATTCTTTTAATGCGAGATTTATTGTGATATTTTAGATAAAGACATCCTATCCTCTTGATTTTCCATAGATCTCAAGTTTCAACATCCAAGACAAATTTATTCTTTGGAGCAATGTGAACAAAAATACATGGCTCATGTTCTCACGTAGTTTCATGTTTTCTTGCGTAAAAGTAAAGTGAAGCTCCAAACCCGGTAGCCAATATCGGACGGTACATCCGCTCCAGTACGCTAACTGCCCTCCGGTTACACATATTTTGTCCTCTGGCTTGGAATCATGGTTGCAAATCTTAAAAATAGTTTTTTATTAAAAAAATAATTATTTAATGTATTTTTTTAAAACCGGTTCATTGGCATACGTAGCTCCTGGTTAGACCGGTTCCGAGTTAGAAACCCGGTTCATTAGGTCCACAGTCCGGTCACCGGTTCCGGTTTTAAAACTATGACTTCAATAGAACATTTTACCTTTCCACAAGGTGAGCTATTACAAGTCTTAATTATTTTATCACTAAATATCTAACACTCAAGCATAGTAGAACTTCTGTTGGAACATGAATTTTAGCTCTACAATGTCTTTAGTTTTCGTAATCTTTGTCATTCTAATTTGAGTGAATGTGATGCGGTGAAAAATGTCAAACCGGGAGGTAACTCCTCAAAGGCGGAATTGTGTATTAGGCCAGAAGAATGTACATGCTTATATAGATGGGAAGTGAGGCTATTGGGATTCGGCTCCAAATGACTCTTGGCCTTCCTTATTTCCTAATAATAAATAATATACAAAAATAAATGTGCACACCCATCCATAGGATTAGGTGTCAACATTCCCCCTTTAATCCGAAGGGATGTTGGTGAGTCCAAGCATCGATGCGAACTTTTCAAACTTCTCTCTTCCGAGTGCTTTGGTGAAGATGTCGAGCGGTTGCTCATTTGTGGAGCAAATGATGTAGATGGATGGTTTTGAACATGATGTCGAATGAGATGGTACTTTGTATTGATGTGCTTTGTTCGTCTTGAACTTTGGTTCTTGGCCAACTTTATTGCGAAGTGTTGTCGATCATGAGTGGAGTGGAATACATCGTTTCATGCAAATCTTCAGGTTTCGAACCACACAATTCCTTTGTTGCTTCGAAAATTTCTTGCCACATATTCGCCTCGGTCGTGATACGCACAGGCCCGAAGTTTGTTGCGTGATCTCCATGAGACGAAGCTCTGATCCCAAGACTCATGGTACTCCTTTGTAAGTAGACACCCTTTTTGTTTCTTTGTCGCCATCGAAGTCTTAATCGGAAACATCGGTCAAGATGGAAGTCGCCTACTTTTGTGTGTATATTTGAGTCCAAAGTCTTGAGTCCCCTTGAGTACCTTAGTACTCTTTTTGCGGTAGACCAATGTCCTTCACAAGGTTTTTGCATGAACCGAGAGGATTCCCAACGGAAATGAGATGTCGGAGTGCAGTGGTGGTCGAATAGATAAGACTTCCTACAGAACATCTATACTTAGTTGCATCCTCAAATTCCTTCCCTTCAACGTGTGAGCTTCAAGTTTTTTTTTGTTCCATTGGAGTACTAAAGGTTTACAATCATCCATGCTACAAATTTTTTCAGAGATCTCCAATGTACTTCTTAAGAAAAGAAAGATGAATTGGGATGTGGAATTACTTCAATACCCAAATAGTAATGAACATGACCAAATCGGTCATTTCAAAACCTTTCTTCAACTCTTTCTTCATGAGATGCAATATAATCTCATTGTTTCACAGTATCAAAGATCATCTACATATACCACAAGATATACAACTGTTTTTCCAACTTTCTTAACAAACAAAGTTGCATCATCAAGATCAAAGTGTTTGAAATCAGGATTTGAAGATGCTCGGTCGACTTCTCATACCGAGGCTCGTGGTGCTTGTTTGAGGCCATACAAGGATTTCACAAGTTTGCAAACTTTGTGTTCTTGACCCTTTATCACAAATCCTTCTGGCTGGGACATATAAACTTTCTCCTTCGGATCTCCATTCAAGAACGTTTGTTTTTTACATCCATCGATGAACTTTCCATCCTACGGTACGCTGGGCAAAGAGAGTCCGGATGGTGGTCCATTTCTGTGGGAGCAAAGCGACAACTGCATAATCAATTCCTTCCCCTTAATGCGAATCAGCACACTTACAAGCCTGGCCTTGTGCTTGTCAAGTGAGCCGTACGCTTTGTACTTGTTCTTGTAGACCCACTTACGGCCAATTGGTTTGTTCCCGAAGGCGGATCAACCCGGCTTCCCGAGTGCCATTCTTTATCCAAGGCATCATACTCCTTGCATCGCTTCTTTCCATTCATCATGAGAAGCGGCTTCTTCCCCGAAGGAAGTTGGTTCATGATACGTAGTGAAACTCAATTCACGGTTATAAGCAATATCCATATCAACGGGGAATTAGAATTATCTACATCACCTTCGATCTCTTGAGTGGAACTTCTGGCTCTGTTTTTAACCTCATCGGGATGAACATCCTCCGAGTGTCTTTGTCGGCCATTTGGGGGGGACCTTTCTGAGATGGCCCGAGTTTGGTCACTTGGGCGGGATTGGGATTGATTCAAGATTCAATCTCCCAGTGCAGCCGATCACATCATCCACGATGTCATCGTGGTTGTTTCTTCATGTGGGAGAGTGTGGTTCGGGAAATGATTCCACGAGTTTGATTCAATATCGGAATCCCCTTCAAGGTGTGGAATCACATTATCAAATTCTTTGAAGAAGACTTTGCATGTGTGAATCTATCCGGGCGATGATTTTAGCTCAGCAAACCTTGTCACTCTTGGATGATTCAAGAAATATGACATCTCTTGCTATCACAAACTTCTTATTTGCTTCATCATAGAGACGATATCCTTTGCGGTATTGGAGTACCCCGAGAAAGATACATTTTCTGCTTCTAGCACCAAGTTTGTTCCTTTGACCCTTGTGTATCGAGGCATAACGGAGTGGACCAAAGACCACGAAGCTCTTTAAAGGAAGGAATGTGGCCATGCCACATTTCAAGGGATTTTGTTTTCTAATTGAACTTGAAGGACACCTATTCTTTATGTAAAAAGCACATAGAAGCTGCATCGGCCCAAAACATCAATTTTACATTCTTGAAAAATAACATGGAGCGGACCATATTTAAGATGATTTACGGTATTCTTTAAATACACCGACTACATTGTGGATTATATGGCAACATTGTTTGATGTTTGATTCCATGTTGACGAAGATAATTTTCAAATTCGTTTGAGGTGTATTCTTTTCCATTATCGGTACGTAGAGAGCCAATATGTGTTTGTGCATCATTTTCAATCCATACATGAAAATTCTTGAAAGTTTGAAAAGCATCGAGACTTATTCTTGATAAGTAAATCCAACACATTAAATTGTAGTCATCAATAAATGTCATCATGTATTTGTTTCCATTTGCGAAGCAATAGGCATAGGGCCACATAAATCTGAATGAAAAAGTTCAAGTTTCCTATATGTGCTCTTAGTGTGAATCATGAAATGGGCATTTTGTTTGCTATGCTTTCACGAATACATGCATCACATTCCTTGGATTTCTAGGAATTGTAGGCGGAGTCCATCAGCACCATTTTCTTCAACAAAACGAAGAGGTTTGTCATAATTTAAGTGTCCAAATCTAGCATGTCATAAAAGACTTGATGGAAATGTACCTTCATCATGATATGAGCTCGAATGCAAAGTTTTGAGCATGAGCGAGATGAACCTTTCGGCTTCAAGAGTCTCCCTTCTTCTATTCCCTCCATGACAAGTGAGTGATCGATCTTTGATGCGACCTCTGCCTTGCCATCAAACAAGTGAGCGGAAGTGTCCTTCTTCTTGGGATTTCGATCGGGGACAGTTTCTCTTCAACTCCCGGGAGGTATAGAACCTCATGTAGGATATGATCGGGGAAGACCGAGGGCAGTTTAAGCGTACTTAACCACGATGAACCGTTGGATTTATCTGCGAAATATCTTTGCTCCATCAACTTTGTCGGTGAAATCTTCAAAAAAATCTTTTCTAAATGTCATGTGACATGTTGCTCTGAATCTAGCAACCAATCATCTCTCCATGAAGTAAATGAAACATCAAAGAGGTTTTCGGTTACTCCATTGTTACAATGTCTTAGAACATAGTGAGCGGATTCGAGGTGCTTTACCTTTGTCTTTGTCATTGGTTTTTTGCCTTTGTCTTGATTTATGTCTTTGCTCAATTTTGTTCCATGGTGTTCGCATTTGGGTGCATCATGTCCATCTCTATTGCACTTGGTGTGCAATAGAAGATAAGTTGCTGGCTGTCACCCCTTCTGTGAAGTTCCTTCTTCCTCTTCCCTCTTCTTGCCACCTCTTCCTCTTTGGATGAATGCAGAGCGTGATTCTTTTTTCTCTATGTGCCAAATATGCAGCCTCTTCGGAAGATGAAGGGACTGTCATCTTCCCAAAAGCTTTCTCTCTTTACTTGCAAACTTAAGTTTATCGGTTTACTTGAGTGATTTGTTCAAGGTTTCCACTTGCTTGCAAAGACTCGAAGATAATGTGAGTAAGTCGGATATAATGCCTTAACATATGCTATGAGAGGTATGTCATTTTACACCAGTGTTTTGAATGTCATGCATTATAGATCTTGTTACGAAGCTAAAGCGAGAGGATGTCATTCCTTCATTTCAAGGCGAACGGCTTAACCATCGATTGAACATTTTCTAATTAAGATGTGAGTCATAGAGTTCTTTTAGTTTCTTCAAGGCTTCATAGGCATTTGAGAATGATGAAATATGGCGACTCACCTCTTCTCACTTCTTTTGAAGAGCACGATCGAGGCATAGGCCTTGCGGTTCTTGTTTTCCCGGATGGCAAGCTCTTTATACGAAGTGGGCTTCTCGGTGGATTTTACGCTTGTCCTTCACGGATTCCTCTCCCGACTCATTAAAAAATGAGTGTGTGTCTTAAGGACCATTCCAAGGTCGTTCATCTTGCAGAGAAACTACCAACAATAGAATGAGAGAATGCATTAGGCTGTGGAAAAAATCTTCGAAAGAGGAAACAAATTAAACATAAAAACTTCAAACTCTTGAAATATTTCAAATACGAGACGAAAACTCTTCTTTGGAAAAAATTTTACGAGTTTAAACTCTTTACGGAAACCTCTTGCTCGGAAAACTTTCTTGGAAATGAATTTTAAAAAAACACTCTATGCTATAGGCGGGTGTTTTGCATAAAAAAATGTATTTTTTTTTGTTTTGGAAAAAAATGTATGTGAAAAAGGTGAATGGTTTTGTAAAGGGCGGAATTTTCAAGGTAGGGAGCGAAATTATGAATGGAGCGAGAAATATTTATGGGAAAAGGTATTGAGATGGGAGGGCGCGTACACATACCATGACAACGGGAATTAAATGACAAATAGATGTATGTCCGTACAACGCACATGAGCGTTGGATTAATACGGCCACGTAACAATGCAACCGGCGTTTTAAATACGGTGAGTGGTGTTTGTGGTAAATACGATGAGTGCGTGGAACTGCATATAAGGTGAGAGCTCGGCGTGGGACGGCGGAGTTGTATGTGTAAATGCGAGCCGAGGGCGGAGTGGAGTTAGGAGGCGCGGGACGTTGGTTGATTGAGAGGAAGAAAGCGAAACGGTCGACGGGTCGTAGGGCCCACACGACGCGGGGGGGTGAGGGAGCCCGAGAGCGAGGTTGCGAGAGATGAGGGAGAGGGCGTAGGGAGAAAGTGAGGGAATGGGTGAGGTAGGGAAATGAATGGGCGCCAACAAGAATGGGTCGATAGGTATGGAGTGGGGAAGGAGAGACGAGGAGGCCCAAAAGGGCGTTTCATAAAAAAATTTGAACTTGAATGCGAGAATACGGTTAGGGGCGGGCCCCGGGCCCCGCGGGCACAACGAAATGTCGGTGCTAAATAGGGAAAAAATGCGAGTGTGATGCAACAATTAGGAGCGACGAAAACAATTAATAAAATTGGTGAGCAAGGTGAGGAGTTACACCACGGGCGAGAAATGCAGATAATAGAGCAGGCTACGATACCATGTCAAACCGGGAGGTAACTCCTCAAAGCTGAGTGTGTATTAGGCGAAGAATGTACATGCTTATATAGATGGGAAGTGAGGCTATTGGGATTCGGCTCCCAATGACTCTTGGCCTTCCCTTATTTCCTAATAATAAATAATATACAAAAATAAATGTGCACACCCATCCATAGGATTAGGTGTCGAAACAAAAAAGTACGAGAGACTAAAAATATGTCTACTTCAATAGGACCTTTCCCTTTCCAAAAGGTGAGCTATTACAAGTCTTCCATAATTTTATCGAGTAAATAGCTAATGTGAATCGTAGAACTGCGATTGGGAAATGAATTTTAGTGCAATAATGTAATTTCTTAATCAAGTCTAAATGTAAAATGAGGGAAAGCATTTCTCATTCTTATTTTATTGGGAACTTCACGGATAAACACGAGATTAGAAGCCTCATCTTAAACAACAATCTAATGAATTAATATTGAATGTGTAGGAAAGTGAATTGATGATTGTAGACACATTATGAAGATAGCCAAAACGGGCATGGCAACGGAGAATGGAGATATTGACAAGACTTATCATTAGTAGAAGAATTTAGAAAATATTGAAAGTGGTACGGCTTACCGAAGCCACTATCCTCGAAACTTAAAGTCATGCAGAACGAAAAGAGGATTTTAACTTTAATCATTGAAAATAATGACGATGTTCTGTTCTAGAATATAGCTATAATATATTATGGTCTACAACCCTACACAATAAAATTCCCAAGAACAATCTCCAAGTGATAGTTATTAAGCATCAACCATGCAATTTGTTTGGTCTCTAGAAACACACACAACCTTCAAATAAATTGCATACTCTGTTCTCATTATAAATCACAATGCCAATTCTTGAAGTCTATGGTATGTTCAAGCAACCAAACACAAACAAAAGAGGAAGCTTTACATGGAATGAAAGGTCTTTGCAACTATGGCATTACCTCAACAACAAAGCGATCCCAGATCTTGTCACTGTGAGCTTCCATGACTCCCTTTAAAATCATAAACCCCAAGCCTCAAATGATGTCATCCATTTCAAGGAAGAGCCCCCGCTTCTAACATAGCATCTACAAAATTGGTGAAAACCAAAAGAAGATAGCATGACGACTTTAAACCATGTCTCAAAATAACAAAATTGAATTATTGAGTGCATATAAAAACCCTGTTAATCTAACAATTTAACTGACCTCTATAAGCGATTCTTGGGGCTGACTCATGTTCTCCACTATGATAGGGCACCCCATAGTTTGATGACCCAATTCCACTGACCAGCTTGCACCACTTTCCAGGTTACCTTTTTAAAGAAAGTCACCATCCTTATCAAGCACCTACATAGTTTCCAAGGAAATAAACAATTATACTTGAATGGCAAGTTTACAGTCATATTTATTTTTTAATTTTTGGAAGAAGCAATTTATCAATTGGAGAAAAACAATCACTGCATGGATGGAAAATACATAAAGAAGTACAAGAAGATCTGAATTACAATTATAAATCCCCAGTAGATCATAATGCCAATGTAATATTTTAAAGCACCAATAAACACCAAGAATGGAGATGGAATACCAGTTAGTATTATCTCAAGGACTAGGAGGAAAATGCAGAATTATTAGCTTATACAGTCTCTTAAAGCTAGAACCTTTAGGAAATAAAACAAGAAATATTAAGATTAAAGGTAGATATTATCCTACAACATTGTTGGCAAAGAAACTGAGATGTGAGAATGGAACTTACGTTTTTGTAAATGTTCATCCTGGTTTTTACTGACCTGCATGGAGGAAAATGCAGAATGATTAGCTTAACTATGCTTAAGCTAAGGAATCCTCCAATTGCCCATCCAGTAATATGCTCAGATTCTTTATGCTCCTTTTTCTCCATAGTTTTTTTTGCAACCCACAACTGAATAGTTCGTTTTGAAACCAACAGTCGCTGAAGAAGGCTAAAAAAGGGCATGTGCCCAAGAAATTTGTATTTTCTGGGTTCTTTTAAATGAGTAATTTCTAGGGCTATGATCCAATAATAACATAGAAAATTCTCATTTCAATCTTAAAAAATATAAAAATTGCAGAAACTTCGCACATATCAAATTTTTATGTGTTCGATTTTTTGTATAGACAAGATTAATGGTGCAATCCGAAAACAATAGTCACTGTCATTGGCAGGGACTAAAAATATATCTACTAAATGGGCCTAAAACATTTTATAGATAAGAAACAAAGGAATCTCTCTTCATAACCAAATATCAATTTTGGAGTTCTTGAAACAAAATAGAAAAATCAATATGTTTTATTTCTTAAGGTTCAACCATATTCCTTCACAATCTGAACGGACATAATCCACGTTCACGTCAACGTTGACATCGACATTAGCTATATCTTCTTCAATTACACATTTTGTGTCTTGAAAGTCCACAACATGTGACAAATCTGCATACTCGGGTTCATATGATGCATTATTTCTCAATCCTTTTGGAGGACATGTTAACACTACATACCAGTCAGTCTCAACTGGATCTTGTACATAGAATACTTGTTTAGCTTGCGATGCTAGAATAAATGGATCATCTTGCCAATGATTTTGGCTTAAAAATTTTCTTCATATTCACCATTGTAAAACCCAAATCATCAGTTTTGATCCCTCTCTTATTGTATACATCAATCCAATTACATTTGAACAATGTGTACTCCATACAAAAATAGTCCAATGTAATTATTTCTTCTACCACTCCATAAAATGTTGTGGTTTGAAGTATATGGTTTGCATCTTTGGAACTTGACCTCATCATTGTTTGAGCTTCCATACACACGCCACTATTTTGGGTGGTTCTCTCATTCTCCATGCTTTTTTTATGGAATCTATAACCATTGGTTAGGTATCCCTTGTACTTATTCACTAATTTCCTGGGACCACGCGCTAGCCATTTAAGTGTATCAGACACATTTCCATCACCCTCCACCTGTATAGTTTTAGATTTTTAAATGTAGTTAGAATTCATACATTCAACCTCTAAAAAAAATATTTAATTTCCTGCATGATAATATTCCAATGTAATGATTTTTAAGTACACTTATAATATAAATAATGTACTTACCTGTTGTTTTAACTAGCTAGTAAATTTATGGCTATGGAGTTTCTGCAATAGAGCTTCATCTTTTTTCATTTGGGTAATTGAGTTGGCAATCTCCATTTTGTGCATCCTAATTCAACAATTATGGACAATAGATATGGTGGTTAATGTGTTTTGATTAAATATGAATAAAAAAATTAAAGGTCAAATATCTTAAACCTTAAACAACCTTAAACAAACAAACAAAAAAATTACAGGCCAAATATGTAACTTACGCTATCCATGGATCAACTTCGTTTGTGTGAAATAGAACCCACCTATGGGCTTGTTCCCAACTAATGCCATCCAATTCTGAAGGAATTGGAGCAGATAATGGCTTTCCATCAAGGATAACTTCTTCAACTTCCTCATCCCACACTTCATTTCGACCATGTGTGGATCCAATAGCTTCCATGCCTTTCAAGTATCCTCCACAAAACTTTATTGATTCCTCCACAGTATAGCTTTCAGCAATGCATCCTTCAGGCCTATTTTTGTTCTTAACATAACTCTTATATACTTTCATGTTCCTACAAAATTAACAAACAAAACAATTAATTAATGTCAAAATCTAAAAAAAAAAATATTTGTTGTCTTGATAAAAAGTAAAGTTTCACGTACCTCTCAAAGGGGTACATCCATCTATATGCAACTGGCCCACAATATCGAAGCTCACGTACCAAATGTACATTCAAATGCATATCAAAGAATGAAGGA
Organism: Pinus albicaulis; assembly: GCA_034641835.2. NCBI lineage: Eukaryota > Viridiplantae > Streptophyta > Pinopsida > Pinales > Pinaceae > Pinus > Pinus albicaulis. Next base: position 86,717 of record JAXQQM020087166.1, on the reverse strand, counting down.
GTGAATTACTTTTAAAGAAAGCACAATGTCTCCACAATATCATTTTCCAGCTTATCAAGACTCTCTACTGAAACTGATTTTGCACAGATTTGCCTATAAAAGTAACAAAGCTTGCAAAGCGTCTTTCGGACAACAATTGGTAACACATGACGCAAAGCCACTGGGAGGAGTTGTTGCATTAGAACATGGAAATCATGTGCTTTCATACCATGGAACTTTAAGCTCTTCCATAGATATATGATTTTTTGGATTAGAGCTGTAACCGTCTGGCACCTTTAACATGAAAAGAACATGACATAGGGTCTGTTTCTCTTTCTTTGAAAGAGTATGTGGTGCAGGTGGAAGGAATATTTTTTGTCCTTTAACTTCTGGCCATAGTGATTTCCTCAAGCCCATTTTTTTCAAGTCATCACGTGATTTTTTCCCATTTTTGGACTTCCCTTTTATATCCAGAAGGGTTCCAAAAATGCTTTCACACACATTCTTCTCCACATGCATTACATCTAAATTGTGGCGTATTAGGAGTTTCTGCATTCCAACACATCAAGAATATCAGAACAATATTTAATATGGACAAAAAGATAAACAATCAATTCAACCAAGACATCTAATCACAATGAGGTCAACTAAGCAAGTTGTGTCCAATAATTAGGCATGGTTGATCATGGGTCTACATACCTCCTAATATGGTAGATTGAATAGAATTGATTGTTTCTTCCACACCACAACATCAGTTTTTTCACCTGTTTTACTGTTTCTTTTCCTTTTATTTGATTCAATATTCCCCCATATTTCTTCCTTTCCCTTTGTTTCCTTAAAAATATCTGACACTTTCACAATTGGAGGGGCATAACGATGCTCCTCCTTCCCATTAAACGGTGCCTTTTGTGAGCGAAACTTATGACGTTGAGGAAGAAATCTCCTATGTCCCATGTACACACATTTCCTGCTACAACTGAGGTACTCTGATTCTGTGTTCCTCCCACATATGGGACATGCATTATAGCCTTTTTTTGTGCAACCAGCCATATTCCCATAAGCAGGAAAATCATGGATCACCCACATAAGAATTTCCTTCATGTTAAATGATGTCTTACTATAAGAATCATATGTCCATACCCCTTGGTCCCATAATTCCTTTATTTCATCTACCAAGGGTTCCAAATACACATCAATGTCATTTCCTGGTTGCTTGGGACCAGGTATTAACAATGTTAGCATACAAAAATTCCTTTTTGTGCACAACCATGGTGGAAGGTTGTATGTAACTAACACTACAGGCCAAACACTGTATGTGCTGCTCAAGTCTCCAAAGGGATTAAATCCATCTACTGCCATTGCAAGTCGTACATTGCGAGGTTCGCTAGAAAAACTAGGCCATTTGTCATCAATAGTTTTCCATGCTGGGCTATCAACAGGATGGCGCATTTGACCATCATTGCTTGCATTCTCATGATGCCACCTCATTTTTTGTGACATTTCTGTAGAGCTATAATGAAGAAAAAAAAATCATTTATATAAAATATTATCATATAATAACACTATGAGAAATGGTAAAGATAATACAAGAAGGGGAAAACTTGAATAAAATTATAGTGTTCAAGATCATACCTATACATTATTTTTAGCCTTGGTGCTATGGGAAAATATCTTAACACCTTGGCTGGAACACCTTTCCACACCTTTTGAGATTGAGCATCCACCTTCCATCGAGATTTTCCACATGTTGGGCATTGATCTTTACTTTCATATCTTCCTCGATATAAAATGCAATCATTTGGACATGCGTGTATCATATCATAGTTTAACCCCAATGATTTTATCAGCTTTTTTGCAGCATATGCAGAATCTGGAAATGTGTTATCTTTAGGAAGCACCTATTTTTGCAATTTTAACATTTGGTCAAAACTTGTATCAGACCATCCACTCTTCACTTTCAGATTGTAGAATTCTACAGTGGCTGATAGTTTTGTGAAGTCAACACAACCTAGGTACAATGGCCTCTTGGCATCTTCGATAAGCTTCTTATATTCATTAACTTCATTTAGTACATTTGTTGATGCCAACCCCTCATTATCACAACTCTCATTGATGTTTTGATTAAGACATCGATTGGAATCATTCACTATTTCAAACATTTGATCACCGACAATGGTTGCATCATCATCATCATCATCAATTAGAGGTTCACTATCGTTCCTAAACAATGTTTCATGCTCATCACCTTGATTATCATAATCACATTCCACAACATGTTCATAACCCTATTAATAAGAAAATCAAAATTTATGTTAATAATTTTATGGTTTTTATGAAAATTAAAATCAATAGCATTTGGTCAACCTAGTCAAATAGGACCCTTGACTAATATGAAATGGCTTACCAGTTGAGATGAAATATGCTCGAGAACTTCATGTGGCTCATTTTCAGAATGTTGCCTGTCCTTGCCAATAATAGATGGAATCTAAAGGAGACAAAGAAAAAAAATTGAAGTTTGCAAATATAAAAATAAGTGATATCTTTATTGTAAAACATATAAGAGTGAAACTAGATCAATTCAAAAAAATTTCAAGATACCTGAATGGGAATGCTCTCTCCATGGAAATACCAAATGCTATATTGTTCGATTATACCATCACAAATCAAGTGCTCTCGTACTTTATCAAATGTTTGTACTTTCACTATGCCACATTTATTACATGGAAATTTTGTGGACATATTATTCCTTGATTGCTCCTCGGCAAACTTTAAGAATTCCTCAACCCCATCTCTATATTCTTTTAGTGTTCTACACATAACCAATTTACAAGTCATATAAATTTAATTGAGAAAAAGTTACCACTTATACATTTTTCACATATCACGATGAATAATCAAATATACAAACTATACCTATTTTTCAATTTTATCCAATTTCTTTTGTCCATTTGATAATATGTTCCAAGGTCCTTTGAAATTGCGTCTGCAAAGAGCTATATAAGTTAGTTGATACTAAAGATAGATAAAAAGTGAACTGAAGATAGATTAGTTAACTAATTGTCAAGAAATTCAGTTACAAGTGAAAAATAATCCTGTCTCTATACATTTGAGTGAGTAATTTGATAATTGAATTGATGAAAGATTAAAGAAGAATATACATAAACAAGATCACAAGAAATTAGCATGAAGAGAATTTTATTAGACTACAGCCCTACAAGATTCTCAACATGGTATCAGAGCTAAGGTGGCAGTCAAAGAAGGGCATATTAAGTGGCACTTAAGGATTAGATCATAGTCAACAACAACTCAAATATCTTTCGGATAGAGAAAAGTGATGGGCTCGATCTCTATTACAATCATCAAAGAAGAAGGGACTCGGTGAAGGAACAATGAAGTATAAATGTAATATTCCCAATTAGCAATGGCTAATTGGAATATTCTATTTTGGTCAATTTTGCCTTATGTAGTTAGATTATAAACAAAAGTGAGTAGAGGGGGACATAACTCACTCAAAAAATAAAAAGTGCGCTCCCTAGTAGACACACGTTGTAACTTAAGTGAGCCAAGGGGGCCAAGAGACCACGTAGAGAGGGGGCCCACGTAGACCACATGGAGGGACTGTGCAGGCCAAGATGGAGCACGTGGCAAAGGGAGGCTACGTTGGAGGAGGTGAGCCTTAGGGTTTGAGAGAGGCTAACGCTATATAGAGGGAGAGCCTCCTCATTTTGGTCATTCAATGTTTATGATATTGAGCTGGTCATTTCAACTTCTTGAGCATGCTGGTTGTTTAGCTAGTCTGCAGCACTGTTTAGTGCACCGAGTGTCTCCGTTCAAAGATCTCATCCTCAGCCCCGGGGGACTTTGAGTGCCTGCTCGGGTGAGGTTGTCCCATTAGTATTTTGCAGGAGGGTTGGAGTTTGGCTTTTGCAAAGTAGCAGTGCATCCATAGACTGCGCAGTCCTGAGAGGGAGGGCGCAGTCCATTTCTGGGGAGCTCCTGATTGGGTTTCTTTCGGAGGTTTTGAGCTTGGAGATTGAGCAAGGGGCCAACCCTTTCCTCTAGGAAGATTTTGGTAGATTTTGTGGCCATGTTTTGGTGGTTTCCATTCAGCCTCAGCGCAGAGCCTTGGAGGATAGTGTAGATCCTCAAGGGGGTGATTTTCGAGGGTTAGTCATTCCAGAAATGCTCTCTAGGTTTTTATGGGTTTGGTGAGTAGAGGCTGATTCCAGAGTTTTAGCTTATTCCGAGTAGGGGAGAAGCCCTAGATACTCATATTGTTCCAGCAGTGGCAGTTACAAGGCAGTTTTCTAGCAGCTAGGACGCAGATCAGAGAGAAGCCATTCCATCAACATTCTGAGAGTATTTCTTCGCTTGCCTTGAGCAAGTATAGGTGCCATCACTCTGATCACCTATTGTACTCACTTATATTTCTCAGCATAATAAAATGGCTCAGCATTCTCTTTGCATTTCTTGAGTGTCTTTTCGTGTTCTATATATATATGCTATTGTATGCTTACACTATAATTATTTTTCTCCTTGAGCTTTCCAGTACTATACCACTTGGTGTGTTTTCCCCATACTCTTAGACAGAGTTTGGAAAGGGCCAGATAGCCTCCAGATCTCACCCTCTTTTCAGAGGTGAAATATCTGGTAAATGCCCTCCCAGTCCATCTCTGGTTGGAATTTGCTTGTGTTTTAGAGATATCTCTGAAATGGGATATTACAATGGTATCAGAGCATAGATCTAGCTCAGCCTGTGGAGCTAGTTGTCTATGACACCGGGGCAGAAACCCTACATCTGCTACAGAGGTAGGAACTACAAAGATATTGAGCATAGGTTGGAGAACACCTACGGAGAGGGTGACTGTGCTAGGGTGGTGGACGCAGAACAAAAAAAGCCAATGGTAGATGATAGTGAGGCAAAACAGTTTGGGGAGGCACTCCTCAAATCAGTGCAGGATCTGGCGAGACATATTGAGGTGATGGGTCAGAGATTCACTGTTGTGGAGGCTAGACAGCGTGAAACCCCAAGGGGTTTCCATGTTGGCGAGGGGTCAGACACATCCCATCATTTTCCAGAGTGGGATGCCACTCCGCACCAGGCATCACATGCACCCACACGTTCCACTATGCCCACCTTTCTGGGTGTAGACACAGGGGAAAGAGTACAGCATGAGCCAGAGCCTGGTCACATGGGTGACTATTGTGCTGAGTACCAGGCATATGGGCAGGAGTTCAGGGATGCCCTTTCATTTAGACATTTTGTTCAGCTCCAGCGGGACAGCAGCTCCAGTGATCATCATAGAGAGCACCGGCATTATCATGATCGGGACACACAAAATACAGCGAGCCTATTCCATTTTCCAATGTTTGATGGCTCATCAAAAAATTCGACAAAGTCTTGGGTGGAGAAGCTAGATATATATTTCCAGCTTAACCAGATGGCAAAGTCGGAGGCAATCAAGGTGGCTATGCTGCATTTGGATGGTGAGGCCCAGGACTGGTGGTTCCATGGGATGGTGACACTCGGGCATTCGATAGTGACCACATATGTCGAGTTCACCCAAAGACTGATAGAGAGATTTGACCGGAGGGATCCGGAGGAGCATTTTGTTGAGTTGACGAGGCTCAAATAGACTAGGAGCCCGAAGATGTATATTGCAGATTTCCTGAGGGTTTCAGTGATGGTGCCAGATCTATCCGCAGCACAGATGATCTACATGTTTGTTGAGGGGTGAGCAGAGCCACTTCGGGGTCTAGTCAGATCCACTAGACCAGCCACACTCTAGGATGCCATTGGCAGGACCCAGGATTTGCAGGATGCCTTACCCAGGACTAGGACACCTTACCCCCAAAGACCGGCTTTCCAACCAAAGGGAAAGGATGTGAGGATTCCGCCTCCAAAGGGGAATCAGGGTAGGGTACAGCTAGATGATGATGCCAGGAGGGAGTTGAAGAAGAAGAGGTTGTGCTTTACCTGTCAGGAGTCGTGGGCACCAGGACACAGATGTGCTGCGGGCAAAGCACATTTAATCGAGATATTCTCTGAGAGCAGCAGGGAAGAGGATGAGTATGAGGATGGAGAGAAAAGAGACAGTCAAACAGCGCAAGACCATTTTCCACCTCCACCTCCAGGAGCAGGAGGTGCATCTTTTGCACCCACAGTGGGAACCCTTGCAGCATTGCGAGGAGTACTCAAGTATTTGACGCTGCGTGTCGGAGGGACAGTACGGGGGCATCGAGTTTTGGTTTTGGTAGATAATGGGGCAACCCACAACTTCATTGATGCACAGATGGTTGAGCGGAGAGGCATACCGACAGAAAGCTTCGATGGATTCTCAGTGTTCAATGGCTGATTACTTTGGGGAAGGTCACCACAGATTGGGAGGCCTTGGAGATGGAGTGGGATGATAAGAAGACCGGGAAGCATCAGAAGATACGTGGGATGCACACTTACCCACCCCAGACTGTTTCAGCTCACCGGATGAAGTTAGACTTCTGGAAGGGAGACATAGAGTGGGCAGTTGAGTTGCTGGCATCAGAGACAGGGACTACCGAGAAGACAGTTCATCCAGATATACGGGCCATCCTTGACAGATATGATACAGTGTTTGGGGAGATACCACTGGGATAGCCACCAGATCAGGGGTTTGAGCACACTATTGAGCTAAAGTAGGGCATCTAGGCCGTTATTACCACACCCTATAGGCACCTGAAAGCCTATCGGGATGAGATTGAGCGGGCCATCTAGAAGTTGCTGGCTCTTGGCAATATTCAGCCTAGCACTAGTCCTTTTACTTCTTTGGTGGTGTTGGTGAAGAAGAAGGACGACACATTGAGAATGTGCATTGATTACAGGGCCCTGAATAAGAAGACCATGAAGAACAAGTACCCCATACTACAGATAGATGAGCTGATGGATGAGTTAAGAGGAGCACAGTTCTTCTCAAATATCGACTTGAGATCCGGGTACCACCAAATTCGCGTGAGAGAACAGGACATTCCCAAGACCGCTTTCAGGTGCCATTGTGGCCACTTTGAGTTCTTGGTTATGCCTTTCGGGCTAACCAATGCCCCAACTACTTTCCAGTCATGCATGAACCATATCTTTCGCAGTCATCTGAGGAAGTTTATGTTGGTCTTTTTTGATGATATACTGATATATAGCAGGACTTGGGAGAAGCATCTCCAGCATATAGAGGCAGTGCTGCATATCTTGGAGGAGAAACAGTTCTATGCTAAGCTCTCCAAGTGTGAGTTTGGGTTGACGGAGATGTTGTATTTTTGTCACATCATAGGAGTGGACAATGTGAGGGTCCACGAGGAAAAGATGAGGGCCATCAGAGATTGGCCAGAGCCGAGAAACGTGACGGAACTTCGAGGATTTGTTGGTATCTGCACTTATTACAGGAAGTTCGTCAAGATTTTCACTCAGCTTGCTGCGCCCCTTATAGATTTGACGAAGAAGGGGGCATTTAGTTGGACTGATACAGTGCAGCGGGCCTTTAACAGGCTCAAAGAGGTTATGAGCAGCTGCCTAGTGCTTGTGTTGCCAAATTTTACGTAGCCTTTTTTTTTGGAGTGTGATGCATCGGGAGAGGGGATCGGCGAAGTTTTGATGCAGGGAGGCCACCCTATAGCCTATGAGAGATGGAAGCTCCTTCCTCATGAGCGGTTGTATCCTATATACGACAAGGAGATGCTGGCCATTATGCATGCATTGGCCAAATTCTGGCAGTACTTAGTTTGTAACAGGTTCAAGGTGAGGACTGATCACAACAACCTCAGGTTCTTTTTGGAGCAGAAATAGCTACAGGAGAGGCAGCAGAAGTGGATCAGCAAGATCTAGGCTTATGACTTTGACATTGAGTATGTCAAGGGGAAGAACAACTTGGTAGCTGATGCACTTTCACGCAGACTAGCCACGTTGTCTCTGCTGAGTTTGGATATAGATTGGAGGGCTCGACCCTTGGTGGAGTGCTCCAAGGAAAGTAGCATGGCATAACAGTGGACCAGATAAGGAAGTATGATGAATCACTTTCTGATAGCTGACATGACTCAGGATGAAAGTGATGGATGATTTGTGCCCTATAAAGATAAAAAGTTGGAGATTCCTCAATATCGAAATCCATGACATCGAGGACAGGGATTCTTGATGAGCAACTAGGTGTCTCACCATTTTTGTTGGAGGTCCCTAATTAAGAGGGACTTTGAATTTATTCCACTTTGATTTTCTTCTCTCTTGATAGCAATGGATTTGTGTTCTTGGTGCTACGTATTTATGCAGTGTTCTTTGTTTGGGTTGTTCTGGGGTTATGTGTGACATGCTTGGCTGAATGACCTATTGGAGACTTTGCTAGTAGAAGCATCTTGTTGATCGCCGTAACGCCACCATTCATTATCTCTGTTTTGTCTTGTCTTCCATCGATATATTAATATGTTCTATCTCCTTCATTATTGTGTGCTCTAATCTGAAATGGCATAGAATATGTTCAGAAATTAACATGGTATCAGAGCTTTATGGGGAAAACAATGCCCAATTTGTGTTGAATTGAAAATATCCGATCTATTGATCCATTGTGCAACATAATCACAAGTGAATAGCTCGTGGAGGAGATACTAAGTCTCTATCTTAGCCGCAACAAATGAAGTTCAAGAACAGAGAGGCATAGATGATTGTTTTAGGGTCAATTTAGGAGGGCCGATGGACTTTTCAGAGGGTCGAGGTAGGAAAGACGTCTCTATGGACTATTTTATGGGTGGTTTGTCTATAAAAAAGAGTGTCGAAGGCCTGTGAGGTTTCACTGAAGCCCGCCACAGAGATTAAGGAGGTTCAAGGACTGCTTAAGGACTAGAAACAGCTCAGACCTACAGCTAAGTGTCATGACCTTCAAGGAAGAGATAGACGCAGCTCTAAGGAGCATTTATGGGCCAAAATTAAAGGGTGTTAGGGAATATGGTTCGTGCCCTAACCAGTCCAGATTTGCAGCATGGAGTAGACCCTAAAAAAGGGAGCTGAAGTATGCATTTTGGGTGCATCTTGATGTATGTTGGATCCTAGTTTAGGGTCAGATTTGCATCAGTTATCTAACAGCATGTGGAAGCCAAGGAAGAAGACCTCTCTATCACAGGAGGACAACCACTAGATCTGAAGCAATGTCTGGGCATATTTAAGGGTTTAAATATTGTTTGAAGGTCCTGAAGGACAGCAAAAGGAAGTCGCCTTCTCTGAGCAGACTTGGGCATGATTTGAAGTTGTGGTGCTAGGCCACAGGGCATAGCACACAGGTCGGTCAAATTAGAGGGTTTTCAAAGAGTGGACAACAACCTAAGGAGGTAGTATGGCATTTAAGGAACCCATCCTAGGTAAACCACAACCGTAGAAGGGTTTTTTTGCTGACTGTGTGATGAAACTAGGGATGCAGTACGTGCCCTATCTAACAGTGCAAACTATATTACAGTAGTGTATTGTGGAGGTGTGTTGGGTCCATGATTTATGGGGCAGTGTTTGGATCATGTGCTTGTCATATTTATGATGTGCAAAGGTGACAACGTGACTTGGAATTGTTGTCATAAAGGACCTTGTACAACAGAAGGTGGAAACACTTGGCAATTCATGATTAGATCATTAGTAAGTATTCTGATGAGGGCAGCAGGACTGGAGATATCTGAAATTGGTACACTGATAGAATGGAAGCGTATGCTACTATATTAGGGAGTCGTTGGCGCAAAGGACAATCCATGTTTTGACAAGGTATGTATCAAATACCTAATATGGATTGCACGCCTTTCTGTTGCAAAGAAGATATTATTCTGGGCATGCAGAACAAATCTGTAGATTTCACAAATTGTATTTCTAGCAATGCTCAAACTAGAAAACAGAACTTGTCATGCAAGCTTAAACTGTTCAGGAACTATCTAGCAAGTTTTTCTAGTCAACAAGGCAACATATCAGAATGTCATAGAAGGCCTAATGGCCTGGGAGTTCTGTGTACTCAAAATTGAATGATGCCCTAATTCCTACAACATAACTAAGAGACAATCAGTGTAGGGGAGAAACTCTAGGGTGAAGGCAAGCCACATTGATAGAAATGATTGTTAGCAAGTGTTGAGAGGGCTGACATGGATTGTCACTAAGCCCTAACTAGATTGTAGAATACAACAAGGTACCAACACATGAGAAGGTATGTTTTTGTGTTAAATTGTTGGTCCTAGTTTGGACAGTTGGAACATTTTAGTACAGCCTGCGGAAGCGAAGAAGGGAGGGCTAATGTGTTGGTTAGAAGCCCTAACCAGTGTAATGATTGATGATAGGATAAAATTCATATGCAACCTGTGGGAGCCATGTGTTGGGGTTCTCTTGGGTGTTAAGAAACCCCAACTAGGACCAGATCTCGCAATGAAGTAATGGGTGTCCTAGGACAGGACTGTTAGAGAAGTCTCGTGGTAGCCACGAGGAGGATTTCCTAAGTGTGAGGATGCCCTAGCTAGAGGTAGATGCTACAACAAGTATTGGTCACTCGTGGTCTGCTAGAGGGCAACGTGAGAGTGGGCCAAGTGTGAACGTGGATTGTGCATTTATGGTATGTTGGAGGACAGTGTGATAGTACCCATGTTGGGGCCCGATGTGCACCAACTTCATGGACCTCGGTGGTTGCTAGAGGTCAAGGGTCTGATCAACCAGGAGCATTTTTGTCACTTGTGTAGCCCTAGACTTGTGTGTGGAGAACTTCTACATCAGATGACAGGTAGTCCTCCTAGCCTATGTTCATTGTGGGATATAGACATCTTGTAGCGATAGGTGGTAGCCCTTCATGCCCTATGTTGGCCTTCATCGGTGTAGCACGGGAAGACCGTAGTGGTTTGAAGTCCCTAAGTAACTGAGGAGCAGCAATGAGAAGATTGAGAATTGTTCACAAACGAAGTTGTGAACAATTCGACAGGAGTCTTGATGTGTTGTGCCCTTGATGGACCAAGGCACAACTAGTGAGCAGATTGGTAGCCAAGCTTTAGTGGCTAGATGGACTTGGAGCATTGATAGAGTCAAGAGCTACAGATCGGGAGCCGAAGGACCGAGCTGGTACAGGGCATGACCGAGAAGATCTGAGAGAGAATGCGACAGCGACATGGTCAGAGTATCTTGTTGAGGGCAGATTGGTTGTCGATGGACTGACACCAAACCCAATTTTGTATCTTGTATCAATGGGTGTATGAAGGCCATTATCCTTGGTATGGGAGCCCTAGACTGTTGTATCATATGTTGATTAATATAACAAAGTTGGGTTAAAAATTGTAAGAAGTTTTCTATATTTTGTGCATTGGTAGATTTACTGTTTTTTATATTTTGTTGTGCAAGATAGGATCATTGTGATTATTGGTTTGGTAGCGTGAAAGATTTTAAGACACTATCCTAGACCCAAGATCGTGGAAAAGCAACATGGTATCAGAGAGTATTTGAGCTACTTTAAGGGATAGTGAATCAGAGTGTGGTTAGCGAAGCAACTCATAGGGAGTTGTGGGTGTCTAGATCAAGGAGCAAAAGGTTCAGCTAAAGAAGAGTCTAGGTTGGCTTGATGTTAATAAGCCATGTGACAACTTGTCAAGCTAATGTGGACACCCAAATGAATCCTTTATATTGCGTATAAATAGAAGGTGAGGGAGGCTAAGATAACATCCAAGAAAAAATATTTAGGAGTAAAACACCTTTTGATGTAAGACACAGCTTGAAGAAGGGAAGGCTGAAGCCTGAAATGACTGTTTTGAGGTCAGATTAGAAGATATAACAGGGCCAAGGAGTAGCTGCGTAAATATGTTGATAGTAGGGTTGTTTTGGTACCAAAAGGGGTGGCATATTTATTGTTTAAGAGAGTCTCAGGCACTGTAGTTATTATAGAGATAACGCATGTCTGTATGAGGCTTGTTGGAGGGGCCGTAAGGACTAATTCCTACAACAAAAGTAAGGGACAATCAGCGTATGAGAGCAGCTCTAAGGAGTGCCTGGTCTTGCTAACCACAAAAAAAATATGATTGATTTGATAAAATTTTGTCAACCCTACCGCTGCCTTCTACATAATTATGTATACAAGTTTAAATCTATTGAAATTTTAATAATAAAAATCATAGATATCAGGAAAATACCTTTAGAACTTATCAATACACACTCTCCCTCTTTGAGTTGTCGAAGGTTGCAATTTTATCTCCATATGCTGGCAATGGACCAGATGTTTTCTGTTCCGAATTGCAGAGAAACCCCCAAATCAGGAGAATAATATCTCAATTAAAGCTGGAAAAAGAGTTAAACCAGATCTGATATAACAAAATCGCATTAAGAATATAGTCGAATCCAGAGTGCAGCGAAGAATAGAAGGGTATGGCATCTGTGCCAAAATCATAAAGATTGTTAAAGATCACCGAAATCTATCCCGAACCTGGCCAAGGGAAAATAGCTGCCCGAAATTAAAGTTTCAGAAGCCACCGAAATTAAATTTTAAGAAGCCGCCCGAAATTAAAGTTCAAGAAGCCGCCCAAAATTAAATTTTAAGAGGTACCAAAATCTTATAAAGCAATTGCAATAGTCGTTTTTATTTTCATAAAGTTCTAATTTTATTTCAGCAAAAGGAGGTCATCTAGTATTTTTATTTGAGCAAAGGAGGTCATTTCACATCTAGGAATAAATTTTAAGAGGTCCATTTACTAGAGTTTAGACTAGTGGCCAAATTAGATTTTAATAGGTAGTAAAAAATTATAAAGCAATTGCTATGTTGGCTTTGGTTTTTATTAAGTTTTATTTTTATTTGAGTAAAAGGAGGTCATCTAGTATTTTTGGTTTTCATTAAGTTTTATTTTTATTTCAAGAACAGAAGTTCAATTCAAATAGAAGCTATATTTAATGTTTAATGATGTTGAAGACTCATAAAGTAATAATGTTAGTTTAATTAGAGCATTAATAAAAACTATATTAGGGAATATAGTTTTTACACGGGAGCTCGTGCGTGCTACTTGATCTAGGCTGGTGTTTTAAATTCTGACTCCGCCCTCCACCACCATGCCCCCCAGAGTTCGATATCGATAGGGAACCACCCCCTGCTGCTCCTCAAAATGATGCGCAACCTCCTCATGACGAATCTGTAGTCGCTTTTGTCTCTTTGGTTTCCTCAATGGGACCTCCACGATCATGCCCAACTATGACAAAATTTGTGAAAAAACTAGATGGAATACCAGAAACCACTCTGCCTCCAACACTCCCACACAGAAAATCCCTCTAATGGGAGCTTGCTCCTTTTCGTTTACAACTCCTTATGTGAGAGAACACTACAAGCTCCATCTCAACATGATGAAGTGTAGATATTGTGAGTAATTCAAAATGAGGCTTTGCGAATTATTCAATTGTCTACATTTGGTATACATGATAATAATGGCATTACCCACAAACACATATCCTCGTAACCAGTACCTAGTTCTCTAAGAAACAATTAATGTTTCTAATATGCTCAGTTAGAGATGAAGGATTCTCCTGGGAGGTCAATTTGCTGGTTTGGGGTGTTGTAATTTTAGTAGTTAAGGGGTTAGTAGTTAAGGTGTTTAGGGGTGAAGGGTTAGGGGTTAATGGTCACATGTTAAGAGGATAAGGATTTATGGCTTAGGAGGTTCATGGATTAATATAGGTTAGGGGTTAATGTCATAATATTTAATGAATGAAGGGTATATGGGTTATGCTTTATGAGTGCAAGGGTTAAGGGAATATGGATTGGGGGTTAAGGGGGTAGGGAATTTAGTGGTTATGGGTTAAGGGCTTATGTTTTGTGATAATTGGACTCCTAATCCCCTTATCACCATTATTTTGGGTTCCCTTATCAATTTCTCTCGTTGCCTTCCCTCTAGGTCCCCTAGGCCCTATGAAATTAGGTCCTAAGCCCTCTTCTCATTCTCTAATGCTAGGATTATAGATCTTAGTAAACCATGCTTGCACCTCTGACTTCTACACATACATGCTACCCTTGTGTCCCCTTGGCCTTTTCAAGACACCATAAGATATACCCCCCCCCCCCATAAACTTTTTTGTTATGTCATTCCACTTTTACTAATGTTATGACCCCCCAAATTTGGTCTCAATGCCCCTACAAGTACACCCTTGGGCCCCCTTGGCTAAGGGAGTAAACCTATTAGGGGTTATGGGTTGTGATAAGGGAGCCCCTAATCCACTTATCACAACTAGAAATAGGCTTATGAACACCATCAATATCTATTGTAGGTGTTGTGATGAAATCAATAATGAATACAAAATTTGTGGTCAATAGGACAGAGAAAAAGTATGCCAGAAACATAGTAGGAAATTTTGGAAAAAAGGTTTTAAGTAACCAGGACTGCGATCCCACTCTTATCTCCTTAACCTTGCTCTTCTTTAAACTCTTTAAACCCTCCTTGTAATGGGAGCTTGCTCCTTTTCATTTACAACTCCTTATGTGAGAGAACACTACAAGCTCCATCTCAACGTGATGAAGTGTAGATATTGTGAGTAATTCAAATCGAGGCTTTGCAAATTATCCAATTGTCTACATTTGGTATACATGATAATAATGGCATTACCCACAAACACATATCCTCATAACTAGTACCTAGTTCTCTAAGAATCAAGTAATGTTTCTAATATGCTCAATTGGAGACGAAGGATTCTCCTAGGAGGTCAATTTGCTGGTTTGGGGTGTTGTTTTCAGCTTTGGATACTTAGTGGTTAAGGGCTTCAAGGGTCAAGTGTCAAGGGCCAAAGGGATTTAGGGTCAGAGGATTTAGCGGTTAAGGACTCAATATTTAGGAGATTTAGCTATTAGTGGTCAAGGGGTTAGTAGTTAAGGTGTTTAGGGGTTAAGGGTCATAGGTTAAGAGGATAAGGATTTATGGCTTAGGAGGTTCATGGATTAATATAGGTTAGGGGTTAATGTCATAAGATTTAATGAATGAAGGGGTTTATGGGTTATGATTTATGAGTCTAGGGGTTAAATAAATATGGATTGAGGGTTAAGGGAAAAGGTAATTTAGTGGTTATGGGTTAAGGGCTTATGTTTTGTGATAATTGGACTCGTAATCCCCTTATCACCACTATTTGGGGTTCCCCTATCAATTGCTCTCGCTGCCTTCCCTCTAGGTCCCCTAGGCCCTATGAAATTAGGTCCTAAGCCCCCTTCTCATTCTCTAATGCTAGGATTATAGATCTCAGTAAACCATGCAGCCTGCACCTCTGACTTCTACACATACATGCTACCCTTGTGTCCCCTTGGCCTATTCAAGACACCATAAGATACCCCCCCCCCCCCCTCATAAAATTTTTTGTTAGGTCATTCCACTTTTCCTAATGTTATGACCCCCCAAATTTGGTCTCAATGCCCCTACAAGTACACCCTTGGGCCCCCTTGGTTAAGGGAGCAAACGTATTAGGGGTTATGGGTTGTGATAAGGGAGCCCCTAATCCACTTATCACAACTAGAAATAGGTTTATTAACACCATCAATATCTCTTGTAGGTGTTGTGATGAAAGCAATAATGAATACAAAATTTGTGGTCAATAGGACAGGGAAAAAGTATGCCAGAAACATAGTAGGAAATTCTGGAAAAAAGGTTTTAGGTAACCGGGACTTCACTCCCACTCTTATCTCCTTAACCCTGCTCTTCTTTAAATTCTTTAAACCCTTTCTGCAGAGCAATTCGATTTTTTGGATGGAAGGCAAATCCATGAAGCAGTGGGGGTAGCTCAAGAAACCCTCCACAGCCTCAAAAAGAGTGGGAAGAAAGGAGCTATAGTAGAAATTGACCTCTCTAAGGGCGTCTATGATAGGATCAATTGGATGTTTTTAAGACTCTTGCAGTTGACGCATCTTGGCTTCAGAGGGGAGCTCAAAGGTATTTAAGTAGCGGTCAATATCTAGGTAACCCATCTCCTCTTTGTAGATGACATCTTGCTGTTTAGTAGCGGGAGTATAGAAGACTGTCGGTGTTTAAAGAAGATCTTAGAAATTTTTCTAAAAGCGACTAGACTAAGTATAAATGGCCAAAAATCTTCCCTAACCACTGTAGGGCTCTCAAGGGTGGAAGTGGACAGAATAAAAGACTACCTTCACTTTGAAGTTAAAACTCTATAGGACTCCTTTAAGTATCTGGGCTTCTTTCTTAAGCCGGATAATTATCGGATTTAGGATTGGAAATGGCTCTTAGCTAAAATTGAGAAGAGGATGAATCACTAGAGTTTCAAATGGATTTCCAGAGCAGGGAGGTTGGTTCTAATCAAATATGTGGTGATGGAAATTCTGGTTTACTGGGCTAGCCTCATTTGGATGCCAAAAATTATTCTGATGAAGATCAACAAAATCTGTAGCAGATTCCTATGGGCAGGCTCCAAGTTGGAACGCTTAACCCCTTGGATTGCGTGGGAAAAATTAGTCAGACCAAAATGTTAGGATGGTTGGGGAATAAAGGACCTCTTTCCATTCTCAAGGTCTCTAGCGGCGAAACTAGCTTGGAGACTAATCACTACGGAGAACCTCTGGACTTTGGTAAGAAGGAGGAAATACATAGACCCTATGCAAACTCTGGTATGGCTCAGACTGCCTCAAAAATCGTTCAATAATTCGTCGATGGTGTGGAAAGCTTTGGTGGCAGCTGTAAAAATTATCGAACAAGGTTTGGCCTGGAATGTTGGGGATGGGAGATTGGTCAGACTGGGTCGAGATTCTTGGGTGGGCTGTATGGGTTCTTTTGTTCTCTCGAGAGACGTGATTGAGCACCTTAATAATAGAGGGTTGCATTTCCTAAACCAAGTAGCTGACTTTGGAAATTCTTCGATTTGGAGACAAGAATGGCTATCTGGGAATGCTCTATTCTTGGAGGAAATATGGTTTGAGGAATGGGAGAACTATAGATCTGGCCTACTGAATTCCCATATCCGAATTACTGACAAGAACGATGAGTTGCGGTGGGTGCACTCTCAGACTTGTATGTATACCCCTAAGCTGGGTTATGCTTGGTTGATGTCTCAGAATGGGTGGGAGGATCATGTCTAGTGGTCAAAACCATTGTGGAAGCTAAAAGGGCCAGCTAAGACAAGATTTTTTTCTGGTGTATTCTTCAGAAGAAAGTCCCCGCCTGGGATTTCCTTCCAAAAAAAAGGGAAAATTGGTCCAGGGTGGTGCTCTCTTTGCAAAGACAGTGAAAAATTAGTGCAACACATTTTTCTTTCTTGCCCCTTTACCATCAGCCTTTGGAATGAAACGCTAAGGATGAAAAATATTCCTCAGAGATAGGAAGGCCAGCTGCTCTCAGAAGCATGGCAAAGATGGTGGCAGGAAGCTCCTAATGACAAAGTTGGAACTATGCCCATCTTGATTTCTTGGGGAATGTGGATTGCAAGAAATTAGTTCATCTTCAAAGATACTCTTTTACCTATCGGTAAACTGGCAGCAGAAGGGGCTGCCATCTTTGAAAACATCCCTAACCCTTGCGACTCTCAGAAATTCAGAGTTGTTCAGAGGGAAGTGGTTAGGGAACTATACCCTTATCACCATTATTTTGGGTTCCCCTATCAATTTCTCTCGCTGCCTTCCCTCTAGGTCCCCTAGGCCCTATGAAATTAGGTCCTAAGCCCCCTTCTCATTCTCTAATGCTAGGATTATAGATCCTAGTAAACCATGCTTGCACCTCTGACTTCTACACATACATGCTACCCTTGTGTCCCCTTGGCCCGTTCAAGACACCATAAGATTCCCCCCCCCCAAAAAAGGAACTTTTTGGTTATGTCATTCCACTTTTCCTAATGTTATGATCCCCCAAATTTGGTCTCAATGCCCCCACAAGTACACCCTTGGGCCTCCTTGGCTAAGGGAGTAAACGTATTAGGGGTTATGGGTTGTGATAAGGAAGCCCCTAATCCACTTATCACAACTATAAATATGCTTATGAACACCATCAATATCTATTGTAGGTGTTGTGATGAAAGCAATAATGAATACAAAATTTGTGGTCAATAGGACATGAATCATCAAGATGTTGAACCATACAATGTAAAGATGGTTTTCAATGCTAGCTAGTGATCTAGTCACATAAAAGAGTCCCCCATAAATTTGTGCTTTCGGACACCCCTAGGATTCAATAATTAATCTAAAGTGAGAGGATTCATTGCTAAGGTGACAATGGAAATGACCTTGGGTTGACACAAAATGACACTTAGTGATCCTTACAAAACTAGGGTGTCGGTTTCATCATCAAGAAGAGGCACAATTGACAAGTGGCAACATCTCACATTTAAAGGCACCAAGCAACAAATATTTATGCATGTTTTTCCACCGAGGGTACTTTAATTCACATTTCCTAAGGCACAAATCACATATTTGGATTAATTTTGGATAACTTGTCATATTCCACTAGCTTCGTGCATGAAGAGGAGCTCCCATGCTTTAAAAAGATTTTGGGGGATTTCATGGCATAGTCAAGGGTCTCATGTATAAAAGAAGAACGTCATAGCTAGTTGGTTTACCTTTTCTTTCACACATTGAGAGACAAGATTCATGTATTTTAAGGTGTGTTTTATTGTTGAGTTCACATATTTGGAAGCACAATTGCACAAGTGGAAACATCTCAAGAATGTCATAAGAGTAAAAGAGATTTAGAATTCCTACCATATTTATTAGGATTTAGATTTCACACTAATGTTTTCTGGAGTTTCCTACCTTTTTTTAATAATTTGGTTTAAATTGAGAATAAAACTCATTACTATTCAATGAAATTATGAATTAGATTTCCCACCAATATTTTTAAGAGTTTCTAATTTCCATTTTGTTTAAATTGAGAATATAATTCATTCTTATCCAATGAAATCACTATTTAGATTTCTTGCTATTTTTAGATTTCCCACCATTTTTATTAAGATTTAGATTTCCCACCAATATTTTTAGGGTTTTTTACTATTTAAACTGAGAATAGAACTCATTCCTATTCATTTGAGTGTGCTTTAGATACAATTGGAGTCACTATTGAAGTCAGCCCGTCATGACTACAAGAAGAAGAAATGAAAAAAGGTAAATTTATGTTTTATAATAATGAATTATTTTAAGTTATTTTTTTTTGTGATTTTGGACGTTTTAGCTGTTTTTTTTTTCTTCGCCTGAAGCAGGTGTGCATGTATATTTAGGCAGATAAATCTATTTTTTTGAATCAGTTCTTTTTTGGGTTCGTCAACCTTATTATTGTGCTGGTGACATCGGTCTCGAATCACGTTGGTGACATCTATCCTCAATGCATGTTTGGCTAGGCTGCATGTGCTTTAATTCTTGATGGCCTCCACCATTTTTATGAGGAAAAACCACGTGATCTACATTTAATTCTGGATTGCCTCCACAGTTTTAGATGTTTGCATGCTAATCCCTTCCATCAAAACCACAGTTAGAATTTCCTCAGCAAACACAGCAAATTTCCAGTGTACAGCAATCACAGACATCATCTGCATTGTGCAATGTCCAGACACAAGTAGTAAACCAAATTAAGTAGCAGCAGAAACCTTCCAAGGTTGTTGCTCACTGTCATGAGGATTATCAGAGTTAGGATGGGTGTTTGCTGCTGTTTGTTGTGCTTTTGTGCAAATGTGTCGAGGCCACTGAGTATGTTAAATACAAGGACTCATACAGATGAATACGTTCGTTTGCATAATCTCAATGAAAAGTCATCAAGTTTTGCATAAGGATTTGGCTTAGGCAAATTCTGTGGCCCTTCATTGTGACCAGTCGAATATATGACATCTGATCGAAAGGATTTGAGGCATATTGCAGTGACAATTTTAGGCGTCTTTTTTATAAGGTTTCCTCATGTGAGAGTTTGTAATGGTTTTTGGTATGCCCAGAAGATAATCACATCACTTATTTTATGTTTGCTGCCAAGATTTCATTCCATCGTTTGATTACATTATCACAATAATGCAGAATCAAATTACCTGTGTTTCTTAATCCAAAATTCAAAAAAAATTGAGACTTGCAAGCAAATGTTATGCTGGTTGTCTCTGCCAGAAATGTTAGCGTTGAACCATAGCACTGCTCTGCAATTTGAGACTTCTATATCGGTGACAACAGATTTCATTCAACCTGCCAAAACGTTGTTTACGAAGTTTTATTTCGAAAGAATATTCAATATAGTGTCTTTTAATGTGACAATACCAATATTTTCAGTCACAAGATTTCCGAATCAGCATGCATATTATCCTTCACCTTGCAGATGTTCAATATTTTCATAGAAGTATGCTTTAATGATCAATACAGATTTCCCAATATAAAATTTTTTGGGGTTTTGTTCGGTTATAATACTGCGTTTTCAATTTTTTATGAATATTATATTGGTTTACTATTACGTTTTTATGTTATCACTTTTATTATGACATTATCTTCATTAGTTTCATAATTTATTTGGCATAGAAAGTAACTAGAAGAATTGCAAATCGCTGTAGATTATTGTCAATAGATGGACTTGCGTTAATTTATATAATTCTTTAAGTCCCTAAATTATATATCTGCCATACTGATCAACTGAAACTTCAAGATGAACCATATATAATTTGTCCCTGTTTTGTCCCAATTTCAACCAACATTTTGGGGTGAAAATCATATCATTTCTGATGTCAATTCTGAAGCTGTGTCATATAACCAGTCCTATATGGTGTCTGCCTTACTGGAGGAGGTTTCGATATAGAAAATAGACCTTTTATAAGCCATAAATGATTCATCTTCATCACACTTATTTTGTTTAATTTAAACCTGCAAGCAATGGAAGATTATGTCATATAAATTGTCTATAATTATATATAGGAGGATCACTCAAGATTCATAGTATGAGATCTGCATCTGTCGACCCGTAAAACGATGTTTTTCATAGTATAATGCTCTACACTGCTTTAACATTTGAATAAATCCTTGTTTTTTTTTTTTGACATAATCGATTGTTGTTTGTATTCAAAAAGAAAAATTTGGGAGTCTAGGCTCCATTTTTACAGGGCAATATGTTTGAAAAAAGAGATAGAGAGGGACATCAGTAAGGCCATCTTCCCCCGCACTCTGATTATGCTTGGCTGTTGTAAGAGCTGATCTAGTGTAGATTCGGACAAACTGTGACAATAAAAAAATACATTTGTAAAACATGTTAAAGAGAGGTTGTCTTTAGAGCCTATAAATCCTGCAATAATATGCCTTCAAGGCTTGTATATCCTGCATTTGCTGTGCTGAAACTGGGCTCAATGTTTCCAAAAAAAATCCTAGTTGCCATCAAACTCTTGGGCGTGAAAACAAAAAATGCCTCTGCAGGCAATCTAAGAGAATTTGTCCTGTTCATGGCAGAAAATAGAAAGACTCGAAAGCATTGCATTTGAGGTTGCTGAGAGGTTTGGAACAAGCCCTGTTTTCTTGTGCATCGACCTCCTTATTGAGAGAGAAAAGGACATGAATAAATCGAGTTCCTTGCATTAGCTGGGTGAGCACATGGCATCGATTTATTATTTGCTAGAGAGCTAAATTGGAGGCTGTCCGATTGTGGACCATTAAGCTGATGATGATTTCTGAATCTCCGATCACTGTTGCTGTGCGAATGCCAAGAACTTGGAGCTGAAGGAGGCCTTAGTATAGAGCGAGGGCTTCATCTCTGTTATTGGAAAGGGGCCCTAATCCCCATCCATAAGCAAGGATGATGTCTCCGTTGGCATTAAAAATAATTCCGCCCGCCCCAGCCTTGCCAGGATTAAACTTGGAGGCTCCATCAAAGAATAGATAGTGCGTGTTACAACTTCTTATCCAGCCTGCAAACTTCTTATCCTTCATTCTAATTTTCCAATTGTTGTTAGAGATTTGGTTACTGTTGGTGTCGTTTCTGTTTTGGCCATAATATTGGCCCCTGTTGCTTTGATCGAGCAGACATCCTATATAATTCCGTTCTTCAATGAAGAGACCAGCAGTGTCAATGCTCCTTTGACACTTGACAGCTATAGTTTCCAAAGCGAGTCCTCTTGCCTTGTTATATAGCTTCCTAATTTCGATTTTTTTGTCTCTGAAGATTGTTTGATTGCGTGCTAGCCATATGTGCCATAGCATAGTATAAGGGAGAGCGTTCCAGACTCATCTTTCCACATTTTTCTTCTTGCGCCGCCAAGGGTAATTCTTCTTCCATAAGTGTAAGAGTTCGGCAATGGTGTCGTGGGAATCCCAAGGGAGCTGGTCCTTCAGGAAGGCTTCTTTCCAACAAGCAGCGGTGAAGGGGCAATTCATGAAAAGGTGTTGAATAGTTTCCTCAGCTGCCTGACAGTTTGGGCAACGGGAGGGACCAATAATACCACGCTTTTTCAAATTATCAGAGGTTAGCACTTTCCCTTTTAGAAAAACCCATATGAAGAATTTAATTTTTGGAAGAGTCTCTGATTTCCAAGTAGTTTTCCATTGAGTCCATATGGGCGTGGAGCGATCACTGTTACAGATTTGTCGGTAGGCGGTTTTGACAGTATAGTTGGTGCCTGAAGGGTCCCAACAGAAGCAATCATCTTCGTTTTGTTTGGTGGGTCCGATACCATGGAGTTGAGTTTACAGATTATCCAGGCTTGAATGTAGCTCGTCAGGTATAACAAGTAAATGCCAACCTGTCTAGAGATGAGTGTGAATATCCCATTTGGATATCTGGCTCAAGCTGTGAATCCCATTGTTGTCAAGGAAGGTGAGGATCTGATGGGTTCCAGGCTTACTGTTGATAGGTAGCTGGCCCATTTTTTTATCAGCCCCTATTCTAGTGTTGTTGCCTCCCTTGGGGACCTTATAAATGTTAGAAGCAAGGATGGGAATTGCTTTTTTACACAGCCCCCAGATTTTGGTGCAGGCTCTGAGAGGAATATCGTGGTCTAATAGAAGTTGCCTCGGAGAATTTAAATATTTGGTTTCCAGCACATTATTCCACCAAGTAGATTCTCCATTGATGAGTCTCCAAATTATCTTTCCACTAAGGACCAGGTTTAGTAGCTGTGGTGATCTGATCCGCAGCCCTCTAGAGTAACTTTAATCCAGAATTGGTTGATTGTATCAGTTTGGTGCTTCCAGGAAGTGTGGTTCCAAAGGGTGGCGATTCCCCCTGAAGCTCCCCTAGATTCATAGATGCTTCCATCATATTGCTTGAGGCGATCAATAATCCCTCTCATTTCTTGGTATCCTTCCTTTGTTTCTTGTAACAGTAATATTCTTGGTTTTTCCTGAGTTATCAAATCATTCAGAGCTGTGATTTTAGAGGGGTTCCCTAATCCCCTGCTATTCCAGGATAGGACTTTCATCATTGGGTGAGAGGGGTATGGAGAGTTGCTCGCCCTCCTTGATCTGCTGATTCCTTACTATTTTTCCCTAAAATGTAATTTTCTATAGGTTTTTGAGTGCCCATCTCCTACCTAGTCCTTCTCTGTGTTGTTTGGTCGATCTCCTGCCTGGTCCTTGTTTCCTGTGAGTGTCCAGATTGGCCCCATGTTCTTTAGTAGAGCTTTTGGTTGATCTTGATGAAGGAGGGTCATGGGAGAATGAAGGAGAAGGGTTTTCAGGGGAAGTGGGAACAGGAGTGCCATCCTAAGATGGAGGTAGAGTGATGGGGGGTCATCATCAAGGGAAATGGAGGAGAAGGGATTAGAAGAGTCTAAATATTTATTGGGAGGGGAGGGCGGAGGAGTCGACGAGGAGGAAGGATTAGGTTTGAAGGGAGTAAATTTGGGAGGAGCTTCAGCTAGCTGGGCAGTAGTAGTCTTTTTCCTCTTGACAGTTTCCCATTGTTTCTCGGGCTGAACATTTTCATCATTAACAATTTTAGAGCATCAATTGGAAAAATGACCGTACTCGTGACATACCTTGCATTTAAATGGGATTTGTTTTAATCGCTATATATTATTGTCAACAGATGGACCTGCGTTAATTTATATAGTTCTCCAAGTCCCAAAATTATAAACAAAGGCCCAACAACATCAAGAATCTAGACTGCCTTGAATCTCTTCTATAATTGGACTGCTTACGATAACCCATTGAATTTAATAATTTTGTATATGGCAGACTTTTCCTTTGCCTTTTTCAACTAGAAGCCTAGTATGTTAGCGTGCAGTTGTCTCTTCTACTGCTGTTCAAATACCCGTGCAATTTTCTCTTCTACTGTTGTTCAACTACCAATTCCATCTTGTTTTATCCGTGTCTAGCCCTCTTTCCTAAACTATTTCACTTAGAATTAAAATTTTAATCCTTATTTAATAATGCTCGATGACACAACAGGTCTCTTTACAATAATGTATGCTACAAATTTTATTTAGAAGCCTAAAAGGTAGTCACATGAAGATGAATATAGACAGATTCCAGAGAAACTGGGGTTTATTCCTGAAAAGTATGAGCCTCTATTGTTTAGTTGCCTTTTTTGGAGTCCATAGAATGATAACCGCAATGGCTTTGAGAGTTTTATTGACATGCACATGGCATCCATTGCTACAATATATCATTCAAGTGTTTCACTCAACATGATTACTGTTAGATGCTTTTATCTCTTTCTTTTTTTATATTGGACTTCTGTAATGGTTCTTTCAGCCTAGTTGTTCACATAGAAATTGTTTTTATTTTTTTAAGCCTAGTTGTTTACATGGAAATAGTTTATTGTTTATATTTAGGAAAAATAACTCCTCAATTATTGTTATATGTGAACCCATTCACACCACCCTGCAATTTCTTCCCTGGAAATGGTAATGTCATTGTGGCTTTAGACTATAAAATTTTACAACTCATACTTCTCTTTAAGAACAAAAATGAAATTGAACTCTTATGATCTGAATTGAACTCTTATGAAATTACAAGGATTTTCTAATAATTTTTTTTTTTTGTTATGCAGTCTATCCGCAGATATCCATACCGAGGTAAGAAATTATTTTTCGTTTTGGACGTCAATGATTTTTTAACAATTATTGTGTTTTATTTTCTACTTTAAGTGATCTCTTACTAACTTTTATTAAGTGTCGCAATCTATATGTGTAGGTATCCAATAGGAATGAAAGACATCGTAAGAGATCACTTTTAACAGTGAGTAAAACCACAAAGTCAAGCCACATTACCAAAAAAAATGACAACATTCGATGTGGCATCATCAAAAAACATCCACAAAATAGAGCACCGGGATCTGCTTCCCCATTACAACATGAATCTAGTTGCTTTAGTGTCAACACCAATTCTAATGCACATATTCTTGAGAAAAATGTGGATGAACCATTGGAAGGTATGATCATTTTTCAACTTTATATTTCTTGTATAAATACTTCAAGATTTTATGTTAAGAGATTCATATTTTTATTTTCACAAAAGGTGTGATTTGTTTTCCAGAAAATTCTCAACACATACCATCACAACAACTTTATGGTTTGGAGCAAGAACCATCACAACTAGATCATGATATGGAGCAAGAAAAACCACAAGAAGAGCATGGCTTGGAAGGGGAAGATCCAAGTATTGAAGCCCATAGTATAACAAATGTGAAAAGGAAGGGTAGGGGACCAACAAAATGCCTCTTTGGAAACAATATAGAGGCATATGCATTGCCTGAAATTCAATTTAATGAGAGGGGACAACCTGTTGGTCCACAGTTAGAGATATTCTCCTCCTTTTTAGGTGTCCTTGCAAGAGAGATTGTAGGCATCAAACACATGGAATGGAAACAAGTGCCTGAAGCACTTAAAAAAGACATATGGAGTGCAATCAATGTGAGTATCAACCAAATTATTATTGGATTTTTTTCTAAATTTCATTGGTGTATGTGAACGTGTGCATGATAAGTTTAATTTCAAATAAGTATTTGTATCTAATAATTCATTGTTTATCTATTGTAGCGTACCTACCAAATAGACTTGTCAGTGGAGCAATGGTGTTATAAAGCAATATCTCAGTGCTTGAGAACTTACAGATATAATTTGTATAAAAATTATTATTTGAAATACAACACAGATGAGGAGAGGATGATAAATGTTCCTATTGGAGTAAATGAAACCGATTGGATTGAATTTGTTAGAATACGATCAGACCCTAAATTCAAGGTAAAAATGAATGACAAATCTATTTGTTATCGTTAAATGAGATTTGAATTTGAATCCTTGCATATAATCAATTTCAATCTAAGCATCGATTTTTTATTGAGTTGTAGGAGAAAGCAAAAGTCAATCAGGAAAATAGGACATTAGAACCAGAGACCCACACTTCTGGCCGTAGAGGTTACTTTAGAGTTGAACATGACCTTGTAGCTTGTAATCAAATTTATTTTTTGTTCACAATCACCAATTGCAAATATACTTATCTACACCATTGTAATTTTTGTGACTAGAATCAAACTTGCAATCAAAATGATGCGCCTGTAACTAGGGCTGATGTGTGGATGAAATGTCATACAAAGAAGGATGGCACTCCAATGTCATCATTTAGTGCAGAGAGAATAGTAAGTTCCCAAACTATTTTTTTATCTATTTAATTTTTTTCTTTTTTAAATATTAATGATGTTTCTTACATGTATTTGTTGAAATGTTGTCTTTGCTAGAAACAAATTGAATCGATACAAAATGATTCAGTGTCTCCTGCATATGCAACAAAGGAAGATGCCATTGCAATAGTTTTGGGGCCTGAGAGGAGGGGTCGTGTACATGGGGTTGGCTATGGGGTTACTCCAACTGATTTGTTTGGAAAAGACCGTGCTTACAAGAGGAAATTACATAATACAGAAGAAAAAATGAAAGAAAAAGACAAGGAACTTGGAATATTGAAGGCAGCTGTTGAAGAATTAATGTAATGGAAAGCTGCCACGGAGGCGGGAAAAGAAAATGGTCGAGTTAATCCAGAACCAACCAACAATGTAAGAATTACGTGTAGGCTATTTAATTGTTGATGTATGCCATCTTTGAAGATTGAAATTTTAAAAGCACAATGCCAATATGAACATGATTGTATTGTTGTAGATATGTAATTAATGAAATATTATTTCTGTACCTTAACCATTCATCTTCTGATTTCATGTTATCACATTCAAACTATTTATTTTTTAGCAGAGTTCCTTAAGTCTTAGTCAGGCTTCACTAGAACAAACTCCATTGACTTCAGGACAACCTGTTCATGACCCAATTGGTGACTTAATAACACGGGTAAGTTTTATACTTTTTTATTTTCTTTTTTAATATTATCTTTTTATTCTATGGAATCTTACAAGAATTTGTTTATTTGCAGGGTCAACCGCAATTACTACCTTCAAATACAGGATTGAAGGAGAAAAAATGTTCACTTACATATTTTAATGGTCAAGTGAAGGTTGCAAAGGGTTACATAAAAAACATTGAACCAAATTTTGTCATGCCCAATGGAGAAGTATTAGGAGAAGGATATTATTTTGTGTGCCCACAATCAATCTTGGTTGATTCGGATTGTGAAATTAAGCTTAAACGTAGAAGTATTCAATGCAAGTATTTAGCATATGCACTTAACACTTTTATATGTTGGAAGAGTAGTGACATTGAATTTATCAATGATTGAGAGAGAACAATGAATTGGTAAATTACTATCCTAAACATTTGAGGATTTTGGACGCAGATTGTGATAGCTTACTTGTGATTAATATCATGGTTAAGATGTTGGATACATGATTACTATTATACTTCTTTAAGCTATATGTTTTTTACATCAAATGTATTGCAATGTTATTGCTACTATTTGGTTATTGTTTGTAAGCTGGATATATAAACCTTATCACGCTGGATATATACTGTCTTATCATGCTTTGTAAATGTTGTGTAAGGGTTGCAAGCTTTCTGTGTTTTTTGATGATAGCCAGAATCCCTTTCAATTAAGGCTTAAACAACTATGAAACCATTTAAATTATCCATCCTGCACTTGCTAATGATATATATTTGCCAAATTCTTTCTTCATTTTGATATTTTTCTTATTCCTTTGTTTTTGATGCTCAAGGAAGCACACATTTGGCTTATCAGGCACATATGCACTCTCTCTTACACTTTGGAATCTAAATTGACAAGATGGAACAAGTCCTTAAGGAGCTTGCATATGCTAATGAGAGTGTGATTCCTCATCATGTTTTGATGTCATTGCTCCCTTTTGTATATCAAGCAGTTCTTTTGGACTCATCCCTAGGAATATTTTAGTGTCAGGTTGACTCCTTAGGTTGGTTTTGTGATATTAGACACCTGGTGCTAAAGTTAGTAAAACTAGGGTGATGGTCTTTAATCCCATTAATGAAGCTCTTTCTACTTCTCACTTTTCTTGTAGAGAACAACTAATGCATAGCATTTACGAGTGCAATTTACATGTCTCTCTTATAGTGTCTTGGTGCAAAGGGTATGCTTCTCATTCACGTTCGCAATATTTCTAGATTCACTTTTAGGATATCTTTTCAGGATGAGGCTCTTTGATGCTATCATAAAATCCATAATTTTGTATGGTGTGATGAAGTCTTGGTTATATGAGTGGAAAGAGTTCACATTATTATGCTTTAGTGAAATTTGCTACATGGAATCTTCTTCTTAGCGTGTCATTTTTTAAGTAGAGTTTGGGGCCTAACCGCTTTACATTCAATTTATCTTTAGGTTTACCTCTTGCTTATATAGATTCCACTAAATGGGTGACCACTTCAAGATGTGATAGGTACCCTTTCTTTATGTTTTTTTTTTCTAACAAGTTTTCTTCTTTCGATTAGTTCAACCATATAGACTGTATGGATATTTCAATTAGTCACTCCCACTACTTCATTTCTCTTTTTATGCTCATCCTCATATTTTCCCTTTGAGGATTAACACTCTAAAGATAGAGGAAATCTATAAAACATTTTTTTAAAGTTTAAGGTACTTATATCACTCAGTATAAGCCTTTAAACTCCAAGATGGCTTTGTTAATCTTGGGAAAGAACCTCTGGATAGAAGTTTGGTCTGCTGAAATAAACCTGATGGTAGTATTTCACATGGCACAGACTTAGACTTATCCATATTAATATTTTTGAGATTTCTTATAGTTAATGCAATTACATAACCTGAGTCCCCCATAACTGTTACTATTTGACAAGTAGATACTAACCTGTCAGTATGTAAATATCAAATATGAATGCAAGCAGTTCAAAATCGCTCACAAAATCGAAACTAGACTATTTCTTCAAGACTCTTTGCAAACAATGGTTGTTTTTATATGCAACAGAGGATGTATGTGATGATTTTAACAAGCCTTATTGGTAAAACTAGGCTTGATGTGACGACTGCAACAAGCTCCGAAGAAATTAGGTTCAAGCCTCAAAATATTCAAAACAAGATATTTGAAGTTCACCAAGGTTGGATGGAACCAGCTGAAGTAGACTGGTGATTGAACTGATTTTAGACCTTTGACACAAACAAAATGTTGGAATTAGTAATAATTGAGGACCATATATTAATCCTCTGAGAATAATATTTTGGATTACTTTTGTTCAGTGTTAGCCAAATTCTTTCTTCATTTTGATATTTTTCTTATTCCTTTGTTTTTGATGCTCAAGGAAGCACAAATTAGCTTATCAGGCATATATGCACTCTCTCTTTTACACTTTGGAATCTAAATTGATAAGCTGGAACAAGTCCTTAAGGAGCTTGCATATGCTAATGATAGTGTGATTCCTCATCATGTTTTGATGTCACTGCTCCTTTTTGCAGATCAAGCAATTCTTTTGGCCTCATCCCTAGGAAGATTTTAGTGTCAAGTTGACTCCTTAGGTTGGTTTTGTGATATTAGACACCTGGTGCTTAAGTTAGTAAAACTAGGGTGATGGTCTTTAATCCCATTAATGCTGCTACTAACCTGAGGTCAACATATCAATGCCCAAAACACTTGTAAAGTCTAAATGCCAAAGCTCTATCTTACATTGTGGTCTATGTGTAATTTCAATGTCAATGGAGGATGAATGTGTCAATGTTAAGACCAATACATCGTGGCAATATGTCAATGTATCAAAATTTGTCAAATATGATATCTCAGTCAAGTATACTCAAATTTTAAGGTCATATCAGTGTAGGGTAGATAGGTTCACTGTCTATCTGTACTAATGTCAACAAATTTGATGCACAAATCAATATTTGAGGGTCACATAAGGTAAGTGTTATGGCACTATGTTTTGGTTCATAATTGCAATGAGAGGTTTTGGTTCATTACTTCTCACATGTTATAGCATTTCCAGAACCTAACATGGCACACAATCAAATTTCTGCCTCTCTTTTACGCTGCTTACTATGCCGCTAAAATTAATATAAAATGTGATTAGCACAAATAATATCCAATCAGCACAAGACTACTTAAGGCCAAGAGAAAAGCCTTTAGGTTTGAGTGTGCCTCAAGTGCATAACCTACTAAAGACTATTTTTAAATCTAAACAACAAACTCATCTCACTGATAAGTTCTCTGAACAAAAGCATCCCAAAAAGTTCTCCAGCTACCCTGGTAAACCTGTTGATAATTGAGCATGCACCCAGAATGGCCAGCAAAACCAACAAGAATGCAGTCCACACACATACCCTGTGTATAATCAGCAAAGTACTTGTAGTTATTTAATGTGAATGCACACTTATTTGCATAAATCTCTACTGTTCTTAATAAAAATACTACAGGAATACATCGTACTGTAGGTATCAAACATTTTACTATTGCAATTTAGAATGAATTTGTAACTTGTTGACACAAGGTGATCAAATTTGAAGTACATACCACCCTGTCCAAGCTAGAAACAACTTTGGGCCTAAGTCTTCTCTATCTTTGGCAAAGTTGTACATGAATGTATACATAAGCACAGTAGGTTCAGCCACCCCAAGAATTAACAAAGGCTGACCTCTGAAAATAGAATGGATGATGCCACATATTGCAGTGGATGACAGTGTTTGAACTGCAGTAAGGATTCAATCTGCAGTGAATTTTGATACTCAGTTTTTAATAGCATTTATCAATAAAGCCTCAAGCAAGAAAAAAATGCAGCTTTTATTAATCCTATTGCTATTTTTTCCCATATTTTCTGTGAAATTATTGACCAATTCCAATGGAAGATTCATCTGAATAACTAAATTGATTGGAAAATTTAAAGAATGATTTTTTTCAAGGGGTGAATGTTAATATGCCTGCAATGAATGCTTGTTAGTCAATACTATTACATGAAAACTATTCCTTCAATATATTATTAGTTATGCCACAAATACAACTTGACTCGTATTAGACTTCCTATGGAGGAAATCAATTCTAGATGCAGCAATATGGAGTGCACATATGGTAGATTTCAATGAGGTCTATTACTTTCACAGACGATCAATAATCTTCAAATCCCTTTCCCACAAAAAACTTGCATCTCCTTGCGATATAGATATAGTGAAATGAAGTTTGCCTCTGTCAAAGTGTAGATCAGACCAAGGCCCCTAATTGATATGGAACTTGAATGTACGTGAAGCTGCAAAAGCCTTTCCAACAGCCTCCTAGTAATTTAGAACAAATTTATTTTTCTAAGATATATCTCGAGTCCTTCAGTGGAGTTTATCTCTAATGCCAAAACTTCTTTGATGCCTCTCAATAAACTAGTAAAACCACAAAACGTTCAGCTACATGTAAAAGATATAATAAATCTCAACAGATCAGATGGTAAACCCAATGTAGAAAATTAGTGCAAGCATTATCAAACACCTCCTTTGTATAGGTAGACACAAAAGAAATAAATACAAGAAAATGTTTTGTTCATGAGAAGCAACATGAATAAAGGTAAATTCAATATGAATGTTATATCGAACTCAAAGTTTCAAACCTTAAAAGATAAATTTGTGAAGCACAATTGGAAGAGTCTGATGGTTCTCTTGATAAATGACATTTATTCAGAAATTCAAACAAAGAACTTAGCTGTCTCAAGACCATACATGGACGACATCCCTAGATCTTAATGAGCATCATTGGCAAGAGTAATTACAAACAATACCTGATGGACAATTCACTTATATCTAAATTTCACCCCCCTCAATATGGAAGTTTAAAATTTTACAACTTGATATTTTAGGATGGTAACAACGTTATGTTCCATGCCTTCAACTTCAATTCATTTTTCAGATTTTAGTACATCTGTTGGTACAATATCAGACTGTTGTCTCCTCCATTTTGAAGGAAAAATCCCATTGAACACTCCTACACAATCTCACCTCCTGTATCGCTATCACCCTCTTTCTTTGGAGGTAGAATTAAGTCGGATTTGAGTTGGCATCTATCAAACTAAACCTATCAAATTCTACACCCTTTTTCTAAAGTCTTCTAGAAGCTAGTCAAATAAAAGTATCCTTTATGAGCATGCATGCAGAATGCTTTATCAACTTCTACATCTGAGCATGCACCCAGAATGGCCAGCAAAACCAACAAGAATGTAGTCCACACACATACCCTGTGTATAATCAGCAAAGTACTTGTAGTTATTTAATGTGAATGCACACTTATTTACATAAATTTGTACTTTTCTTAATAAAAATACTACAGAAATACATCATACTGCAGGTATCAAACATTCTACTATTGCAATTTAGAATGAATTTGTAACTTGTTGACACAAGGTGATCAAATTTGAAGTACATACCACCTTGTCCAAGCCAGAAACAACTTTGGGCCTAAGTCTTCTCTATATTTGGCAAAGTTGTACATTAATGTATACATAAGCACAGTAGTTTCAGCCACCCCAAGAATTAACAAAGGATGACCTCCGAAAATAGAATGGATGATGCCACATATTGCAGTGGATGACAGTGTTTGAACTGCAGTAAGGATTCAAGCTGCAGTGCATTTTGATACTCAGTTTTTAATAGCATTTATCAGCAAAGCCTCAAGCAAGAAAAAAATGCAGCTTTTATTAATCCTATTGCTATTTTTTCCCATATTTTCTGTGAAATTATTGACCAATTCCAATGGAAGATTCATCTGAATAACTAAAGTGATTGGCAAATTTAAAGAATGAATTTTTTCAAGGGGATAATTTTAATATGCCTGCAATGAATGCTTGTTAGTCAATACTATTACATGAAAACTATTCCTTTCATATATTATTAGTTATGCCACAAAGACAACTTGACTCGTATTAGACTTCCTATGGAGGAAATCAACTCTAGATGCAACAATATGGAGTGCACATATGGTAGATTTCAATGAGGTCTATTACTTTCACAGACGATCAATAATATTCAAATCCCTTTCCCACAAAAAACTTGCATCTCCTTGCGATATAGATATAGTGAAATGAAGTTTTCCTCTGTCAAAGTGTAGATCAGACCAAGGCCCCTAATTGATATATGGAACTTGAATGTACATGAAGCTGCAAAAGCCTTTCCAACAGCCTCTTAGTAATTTAGAACAAATTTATTTTTCTAATATATATCTCGAGTCCTTCAGTAGAGCTTATCTCTAATGCCAAAAATTCCTCAAGTTTTCTACCTTTTTTGTTAGAATCATTTTCAAAAGACCAATTAAAGAATACTGCAATGATTCTCAGAATCATTTCTCTTGTATTTCCAAGAGATATCAAAGAGTCCTTAAGTACAGTTTATCTATAATGCCAAAAGCTCCTAAAGTGTTTCACCATTTTTTTACAATCGTTTTCAAAAGGTCATTTCTTAAAGCATACTACAATGCTTAGAATCATTTTTAAAAGCTAATTGGGTCATAGTATGGAATGTGCACGTCCAATGGGCTATTTAAGCATACTGCAATGCTTTTAGTCATTTTCAAAAGGTAATTGGGCCATAGTATGGAATGTGAACTTACAATGGGCTATCTATGAATAGCTGTGTGCATAACTACCCTTGTAGACAGGTTGGATATCTCTTGAGGACATTTTAACCAATGTCCATCATGGATTTTGGGGCTTCAAAGGGTATTTTAGTGTTCATATCTCTTAATAAGCAGGGTTCAAGGTTTAAAGCCTTCACATTTTGGTATAATGCATTTAAAGTTTTAGGGTCTAAGATTTAAGATGTAGGATGAACTAGCTCAAGGACATTGGATACTGCCACTAACCTGAGGTCAACATATCAATGCCCAAAACACTTGTGAAGTCTAAATGCCAAAGTTCTATCTTACATTGTGGTCTATGTGTAATTTCAATGTCAATGGAGGTTGAATGTGTCAATGTTAAGACCAATACATCGTGGCAATATGTCAATGTATCAAACTTTGTCAAATATGATATCTCAGTCAAGTATACTCAAATTTCAAGGTCATATCACTGTAGGGTAGATAGGTTCACTGTCTATATGTACTAATGTCCACAAATTTGATGCACAAATCAATATTTCAGGGTCACATAAGGTAAGTGTTATGGCACTATGTTTTGGTTCATAATTGCAATGAGAGGTTTTGGTTCATTGCTTCTCACATGTTATAACATTTCCAGAACCTAACATGGCACACAATCAAATTTCTGCCTCTCTTTTACGATGCTTACTATGCTGCTAACATTAATATAAAATGTGATTAGCACAAATAATATCCAATCAGCATAAATCTCTATTGTGAATAATGTGAATGCATTCACAAATAATGTGAATGCACACTTATTTGCATAAATATCTATTGTTCTTAATAAAAAAAACTACAGAAATACATCGTACATCGTAAGGATGTTAGCACATGACTTAGTGAGGAGACTATTTCCAAGTGTTTAGAGAAAAGCTTGTACTCCTCAAAAACAGAGTATGCTTCTCAGAGTATGGATATTGAAGTCAAATGCAGCATTTTCCAGGTATTTATAATATCTGTGGGGAGGACTTTTCTTTGAATGCAATAACTAATATATGTCCACTTCTTGTCCATAAGTCTTGAAATGCTGCCCGCTGGAATTATCAATTTACAATTTCACACCAAGTTACCTTATATTTTTCAAGGCATAATGCAAACATCACTGAAAAAGAGAGTAATCAGTAAGATTATCAAAGAATGAAGCAGGCTTGGAAATTAAAATCTATTTGTAGATTTATAGGTTTAGTTGGTAGTTTTAAAGTGTAAAATTTTCTCCCTCTTCGGATTCAAAAACATATGGAAACCCTTGCTAATGATGGTAAATCAGAGTATGAAAATGATGGTATAAATTGTTTGTACAAGAAGAGTATTTAGAAAGATATGAGTTGGGCAGTTTAAAGTGCAGTCACAGTTATCACGAGGCCTGCATCAAGCAGTGGTTGCTTTAGAAAAACAAGTGTCCAGTCTGCAATATTTCCGTCATTTCATAGCAGGAAAATTCTGGTTTGCTGCATTTTTTTTCTGTTTCTGTTAGGCAAATCTTAGGATCAGTGCTTTGATGAAGCAGCAAGCCCTTCCCTTGATTTTCTTTCCTTGGGCTGGTGTTTAAACTTTTAGAAAATCCTATACATGTAGATATCCTTTGTGCAACCTGCATTCTCATGACTATTCCTTTGATAATGTTCTTTTGTTTTTCTAGTAAATTATGCTTATAATATTCCTTCTACAGATATGACTAGTGTTAACCATGTGAAACTTCCCCTTTGTTAGGAGCTTTGTCAAACTATTAACCATATGCAACTTTGTCAGGATGTGGTCCAACACTAACAACTCCCTAATGAACTTGGAATCTTAGGAAATTGTATTGAATATCAATGTGTTTGAAATGGTTATGACACATTGGATTTTCATAGAGCTTGATGTGACTTTGATTCTCACAAGAGACAATATTGGGCTTCAATAAGTGATTGGTTGACTCTACAATCAAGTTGCAAATCTAGATAGCTTCATAATAAGAATATGAAACTGCCATATACTTTGCTTCAGTGGAACTGAATGCAATTGTTGCTTGCTTCTTGTTGATTTGATAAAAATGATTTATAAAATGATAATAATGATGTTTAAAATTAGCCTTATGATGGTCTACTTATACACATTGATTGTTCACGAGGTGTTAGGGGTATGTTTATAACATCACCGCCCTTGAAAGCTTTGTCTTGAAAGAACAGTAATTAGAATTTTCTTTAGTTAAGCACATTTTTGTGGTGGAATGAATTTTATCAGATATCTATTTATACTTTGTAGAGGTTTGAATTTGTTTGTCCTTTGAGTGTTGGTGAGGTTTCTTTGTATTTTTTGCATCATAGTCTAAAGTATTTTGACGTGATTGTTTAACATGAAAGCTTTATGCTTATTGGAAATATATTTGAAATACCTGCATGATCAAGAAACTGTTATGGTTAATTAAATTACTAATTAGGTACTACAAAAAGAGGATGATGCTGAGAGGGCTTGCTTGGGTGACTCTGGGAGCAACCCGGAGGTGGTCAGACAAAGCTCTTCTAAGTCACAAATCTGAAGAGAAAAAAATTGGTGATGTATATGTGGTTGCTCAACCTAGGCTGTATGGAAAATCTTGGCAGAGAGTGTTTACCTTTCCGTGTCTTCTCGAAAGTAGGTTGTCTTCTCACAGAATAAGATCACTACATGTAGGTGATGGTTCTATAGTAAGTTCTCAGCCTTATCTTCAGAATGGCTAACATAGAGGATCAGGTTTGAATACATGATATAATTTGATGAATTTGAAGATTTAGAGTTAAAGAAAATTTTCACATTCCCTAGGTCTAGCCCCATTAGGTCACCTAGGGCAACAATTTCCTAGGAATCTAGCTAGAGGAAAACTTCTATCTCCTAGAGGCAGCTGCATTGTTGGGTACCCTCACTCTCCTCAAAACATGGGCCAATTCCGACGGTGGAATATTTAGATACCTCAAGCCCTAGCTCTAGGATCAAGTTTTGCCTAGGTGGTCCCAAGGATAGAACCTAGTAGGATCAATTTGACCTATCGAAGTAAAATATCTTGTCTGATCCTTTCTCCTAACCTTTCCAGTATAGGAACATCATTGGTTGCTAAATTCCATCCTTGAACCTGGGCTGGGTCCACTTGGCCCCGTGTGGTCCCATTTGGTGTCAAAGGCCTTTCATCAAGGACCATTTGGGAATCCAAGTTCCCAAAGGATTTTAGGGATTGAGAACTTCCTTCATAAGTTTTTTTCTTCTCCCTCAACCCTTCAATCCCCCTCTTCTCTCCCTAGAGGATAAATTCACTTGCTTAGAAGGAAATCAAGTCCCACTCTTTATTTTATCTTAGAGAAAGGGTTTCGAGGGTCACTTCCCACCTATTCATTGACCAATACTCTACAAGTGACTTCCTAAACTACCGAGACTCCACCCATTGGTGAAATTCCGTGAAGAGCACGGAGCCTTAGGCTAAGCCTCCATCATTTCCCTTGTCCTAGCAATTGCCCTCTTATGAACACCTTTTAGGTCCACTACTAGTTTGAGTGGTAACAAGTTGTTCACAATTCCATTTGTGAACAACTCTTTCGTATGCCCACTTTTGCCATATTACAGCTCCAAGATGAGAAGTCCAGGACTATGGAGGCTGCCCTTCTTCTCTCTGAATCAATCCTCTACAATATAGTGAACTAGGGCTAGTTGGTTCGCCCACTTGACTATTACTTTAGTCCTTGAAAGTCTGCACATCCTTAGGCCCTATACACCTACGCTTCTACCAATTTTGTTGTCCTTCACCAGAACAAGAGCCAGGGCTCTTCTTTGATAGTAATCTAAAAACCCTCCAACTGTACTTGGACTACCATCAATCTGCCCAACCACAATCAATTTTTTTTACTGATCTAGGGCCCCACAATATTGTCTTCATCTAGGGCTCTTCAAATCTGCCACCTAACAAGGGTTTGAGTCCTCTCAAGATCACTGTTCTTGTGTATCAACAATTTGATCTTTGTTGTCCAATCTACGAACAGATATGAATTACTCCTCTTATCATACTTCTAACAATCTCTAGATGACTGAACTGGGGTCACAAATCAGCCACTAACAGTCCATTTACTAATTTTTTATAGGTTTCTTCAGATATTTGTCTAAAAATCTATGGAAAGTCCACCAAAATAAACTCCTATGCATGTCAATCCATTCTCCATATGGCACATTTCTTCTGCATGCTCAATCTTCTGCTCAGGTTCCACCCTCCTTTGGATCTATTGTCTCCACACATACTGAATCTGCAAACCATCTTCCAGATCTATGGTCTTTATTGCAAAAATAAACCTCGCTCTAAGGGTCACAACCTGTCTTCTTCTACGCAAATTTGTCACAGTCTCAAGGGCATACCTTATGAACTAAACATGCTAGGAAATTGTCCTAACTAGGGCATTATACTTATGTACTTCTAATTGTTGTAGAACAAACCCTATCCACACATAGAAAAAACACGACTCTTGCCTCCATAAGGGACTCGACCTAGCTCATATGGATCCATAGCTTCTGGGCATTTCTTTGATAGAATCTTGACATGAACTTCAGATCTCAATGTCGACCCTCAAACTAGGGTTAAATCAATCAATATTGTGCCTGCGTCGACTTCTGTTATGGCTCTAAATTACAGTGCAAGCCCTCTTCCATTTATGTTGTTCTTTATCATAGACCTTGCCGCCTACTAACCACCACAAGGCAATATGGTATCAACCCTCTCTTCTATTTCATGTAGAAAATCTAACCAATGGGATTCAATCTAATCTTGTAATGTACTAAAACAAGATACTAAATCCTTCCTACAATTTGTGGAAACAAAACACGATTGCAAAATCACATATAAGTAAGAGAAACAAGTTATCAATCGCAAAACACTAAATGTATCTGGGGAAGCAACTGCTCAAAACCCTCTATCTCTATTTTGTATTAAGTCGAGGAATCATGAAACAATACAATGCTTAATCTCTCTTGATATTCTCCAGCACTCTGCCAATTGTGTCCTGCTGATCTAGGAAAAATCGGTCTAATACTTAGTCAATTCTCAGCCTGCCTTTCTCACGCAATTCCTATGGAATTATCTCCATATTAGTTAGGAAAATCGACCTTCCTTGATTGTGCAATCCATCATGGCATCCTAATGACTTTATAATTGCATATGGGAAATTTTCTATAAATACAACTGATAGTTATGTTTCTCTTAACTGTGTTACAATAAGGATGAAGGGTCTTTTTTATTATTTAAAAATAAGATAAAACCCTAAACAACCAAAACCCTAACCCGAGGAGATGTAACACCAAGAGTTTATGGGCCCCGTTGGGGTTAGTTGGGCAGCCAACTTTCCGGGGTCATAACTTGGTCATATGATCTTCGTTTGATGCACATGATACCTTGTTAGAAAGATCTCTTCGAGGACTACAACTGCTAATGCGATTTCCATGAAATCACTAAACCTTTCTTGCCCAAAAAACATCGTTTGGGGCCTCAAAATGGCTCCAGAAGTTCAAGACCTAAAAAACTAACAAAAATAGTAAACTGTGCTATAATTAAGGAAATTGAAAAATTGAAAGAGACAATGGCGAGGGCCCAAGTGGAATAGGCGGGTGGCTACCAATATCCACCTCGATCACCTTAAATCGAATTTCTTGAGCTAACTCAATCATCATGACTTAGTTAACTGACACAAGTTGTTATGAGACAAAATTACAATATATTGTCCAATTTATTTAAGGGAAAAATAAATTAGACGCCTCACGTTCCTCACTCCTGGTACATCAAAATTCCTCACTAGAGTGGGTGCATTTTTTTTTGTCCTTTCTAGTTTCCAATTTCACTATTTCTTGTTGCAAATTTCAATACTCCCTCTCA
Source organism: Pinus albicaulis (assembly GCA_034641835.2). Taxonomy (NCBI): domain Eukaryota; kingdom Viridiplantae; phylum Streptophyta; class Pinopsida; order Pinales; family Pinaceae; genus Pinus; species Pinus albicaulis. The sequence goes on along the minus strand of JAXQQM020087166.1, from coordinate 47,017 downwards.
ACAAGAAAGGAATTCAATCTATCTCCATTCGGTACTTTTGGAATGTTATGCATGCTACACTTCTCTAGTGTTGTTTTCACCTGCAAGTCCTAAAACTGAATAGCCTCCGAACAACTTACTCAGTATAACGCATCTGTCATCAGAATATTCTGATTGCTACTAGCTACTGCATCTGTCTAGTACTGGATTCTCTGCGCTGCTACTGACATCTGCATCCGTGCCCTTTGAACTATTGCTAACTCTAATTTGTGATCCAGTATTTGACATCTGACTTTGATTTCTGTCTTGCTGACATCTAACTACATCAATTTAACTGATCCTTCCTATTACTATTGTACTGTGGCTCCTCGTAGCCAGGTTCGATCCATGAGATCACACGCCATCTCAATGGACCTTGCCCAAATTTCTTATCTTGGGATTATGTCTACACATCACCCCACCAGCTTACACCTCTAGGTATGGTTGCTCCCTCTTCCCATCTGGCTCGAAATTCCCCCCTCATGGAGGTCTCTGCTTGAGTGGATGCTTCCACTTAGTCTCCTCTCTGCTTCTCCAATTGTGGCAACTACTCCACAACCTTCTGAGACCACTTCTCATGAAGATTCATGTTAAGAGGTATTTATGCTCCCTTTAAACCACCAAGTCTCTAACTTCTGCCTTTCTCCTCAAATATTTGCAAGCATCTGGTACCTCAATTACATATAGGTTCTTGACTCGCGCACAGTGTAATTGTCTCGACGTTACAAAAATTTTCTAAAAAAGAGTTGATTTTAAATCGATGATATCTCCCTCATCCGAGCTCCAATTCGACCGATTTTTTTTTTCTATTTAGGTAGATTTTCGCAAGGAATCCAAATAGCCTATTTGTTTTTGAAAATTTTACACCAAAATATTCAAATATTCTATGCAAACTCGCCGTCCAAAAAATTTCTGCTCTAATACCATGTAGAAAATCTAACCAACAAGATTCAATCTAATCTTGTAATATACTAAAACAAGATATCGAATCCTTCCTACAATTTGCAGAAACAAAACACGATCGCACAATCACATATAAGTAAGAGAAATAAATTATCAATCGCACAACAACATGATGTATTTGGGGAAAGAAACTGCTCAAAGGCCCTCTATCTCTATTGTGTATTAAGTCAAGGAATCATGAAACAAAACATTAATGCTTAATCTCTCATGAGATTCTCTGACACTATGTCAATTGTCTCCCATTGATCTAGGCAAACTCGGTCTAGTACTTAGCCAATTCTGATCCTTACTTCAGCCTGCCTTGCTCATACAATCCTAGCTAGGGAATTAACTGCTTATTAATTAGGAAAATCAATCTTCCTTGATTTCACAATCCATTATGGAATCCCAATGACTTTATAATTTCACATGGGAAATTTTCTCTGAATACAACTGATAGTTATGTTCCCTTTAACCTCTGTCTCAACTGGGTATTCCTCGAAACTGACATGCATACAACTATTAATAGCGAATTATTAGTTATATGATTGATCACTCATTGTGAATTAAATCTAATTTAATTCACTGGACCTCTCGCTAGCTCATAACTTAGTTAGAACCAGTTAAACTAATTTTAACGCATTTAATTGAGTTAATTACACTTGCACCCCACTAATGCATCAATTTCAACTGGACCCAAAAAGTATTAGAATCCCTCTAGATGCCTCATCTTAGACCCTCAAGTACTTGAATTTCTTGAGCTAACTCGGTCACCATGACTTAATTAACTAACACAATTTTTTATGAGATGAAATTAAAATTTATTGTCCAATTTATTTAAGGGAAAAATAAATTAGACGCCCCACATTCCTCACTCCTGTTGCATCAAAATTCCTCACCAGTGTGGGTGCATTTTTTTTTGTCCTTTCTGGTTTCCAATCTCACTGTTTCTTGTTGCAAATTTCAACATTTCAGAATTTGATAAGGCCTTCACACAAAGACACCATTGAAATCACATGCCCAGATTCTCATGAGAAACCTCTCTTAAGCTCGATCTGCCAGAAGAGAACCAACAATATGCCATCCTACTTCCTAGCGCAAACCAACCCTTAAGGTATGTAGCATTCTTCTGAACAATCACATGATGATCTTGCTCTTGTAGGATGATCATGATCTCCCTTTAGCAACCCTTACTCTCCCTCGTACTCGACCTACTTTAGGAATACATCTCTCTTCACCCCCTTGATGTGCCAGATAGTGGGAATACATGTCAAACATGCTAATATGTGCTAAGTGATAAGGCATGCCAAGATGTGCAAGGGTGTGTCAATGCATTTCAGGGAATGTCAAGACAACAAAAGGGAGAAAAAAGTTAAACTACAAGGAAATGAACACATAATAGGGTTAATAAGTCATCAATTTACCTTTTCCAAGAGCGACATGCTAGGCACACCAACACTAGGCAACAATAGGTGCCAAGTGCAAAGTCTTAGTGCATTCTAAGTGCCAAGTATTCCTTTGTTGCTTCTCATCTACTTTCCAACAACTGATAATCACAAATAAATTTAATATTAAACCATGCCAAATCATACCAAGGCATCTCAACGTATTCCACACATGCTAAGACTTTCCAAGCACCAACACGTGCCAAGCACCAATATGTGTTAGGAACTAGTGTTATGCATGTTATGAAGTGGAAGGGAATGTTGAAGAGTGCTAAAGTGTGCTAGAGAGTGATAATGCATGTTCATGAGTGTTAAGGATTACTAGGAAAAAACATTAAGGGAGCACTAAGTAAAAATTCATGAAAGTTAATGAATATGAGGAACGTGCGCCAGAGACTAGTGTTAATGAGTGTTAGTTGTCATGCTAAGGAGGGACTGACAAGGTATGCTATGCATTGGTAAGGCATGCTAGGGAATATCAAGGCATGTCAAGAATTCCCAAAGTGTGCTTGGGAGTTCTAGGGTGTGCTAATTATATCATGTGCCAATTAATAGTGCCAAGATATGCTAATACATGCTGGGTGCTAAGGATGTGGTGCAGGGGACCAAGGTATGTCAATATGTGTCAAGGAAACAAAATGAAGAACCAATAAGAGGGTTAATAAGTCAGGACTTTATCTTTTTGAAAAGGGGCATGCTAGGCACAATAATAATAGGTCCCAATACATGCCAAGTGGCATTGTGTGCCAAGCGCTAATGTATGTCAATGCATTCAACCAAGGTGTTCCAGGGCATGCTATGGACTATATGCAGCATGCCAACACATGTTAGCAGAGTACGATGTTGTGCTAGCACATGTCACCATGTGCTTGGGCGTAAGTGTCATCACAAGATGTTCTAGGTACAAAGATGTTCCAATACATGTGGGGTGCTAAGAAATGTTAGTGTGTGCCAAAGCATTAATTTAAGGCGTGCCTAGATTGGTGAGGATCGTTAGGTCTTTCTCATTAATAGAATTGTCAAAGCTTGATTATGTATTAAATAATATATTTCCTACACACAATAGTGGAATTTTATCTAAAGGGAATTTTCTAGATAATAAACTTAATATATATGAATCATCTGTTGACTCATAGGAAATCTCTATTTGACTAGTTATTACTTGAGGGAAATGATACACACTAATTACTTCTAAAAAAATCACTGACCCTAACCACTATGGCTTTGGACATATTATAAAAAATACTCCACAATAATGGTATTAAATCGTTAACTTTTGACAAAAAAATATATTAACAGGTACATAGCGTCATCAAAAACTCATTGGAATGATCAATGATGACGGCCATTTTTTGACCGTCACCAAAAGTAACAAAACGAGCATTGGTGAGGGTCATTAAAACTTCGTCACTAGAAGTGTCACCAAAGAGAGAATTAGTGATGGGCCTTTAATGACCCTCACCAAAAGTGTCATTCAAAATGTCTTTTGTGACGGACCATAAAGGACCATCACTATATACACTTACAGTGACGGTTTTTTAATGATCAATGATGACGGACATTTTTTCACCGCCACCAAAAGTACCAAAAAGAGAATTGGTGAGGGTCATTAAAAGTTCGTCACTAGAAGTGTCACCAAAGAGAGAATTAGTGACAGGCCTTTAACAACCCTCACCAAAAGTGTCATTGAAAATGTCTTTGGTGACGGACCATAAAGGACCATCACTATATACACTTACAGTGACGGTTTTTTAAAGGCCTTCACCATATGTGAGCTCATGACAGTGAAAAAATTTCAACTTTGAGAAGTCTCGCTTCTTTCTTGCCTTTCTGGAATCCAATTTGGAATGGTACACCTTCCATTTCCATTTATTTTCCTTTCCATCCAAGGCAAAGTTCTCCTCATCAATATTCATTGATGAGGATCCATCTATGGTGCTCTACTGAATCTCTTCTTGTACCAAGTCGAACCACAAATACTCCCAGGCTGGTAGCTTCTTCCTCTCATTCATAGTTCTGGTAGCTATGCAAGCTCGTGGGAAGGGCTAGAGGAGCTAGGATCACCAAATCATTAAACTATTATCCCAATAGTTCCAATCTGATCTTGAAATTGAGTGAACTTCATCAAGTATTTTTGGATCGTGTCGCCCTTCTCCGTATTGATCTTTTTGAGCTTGTCTTTAAGAGCCAACTTCCTCTGGTCACTGCTATTCTGAAACAATGTATATATCAAGGCCTTCCACATATAATATGGAGGAGCCTTCCCATGGAGACCCGAGCCAATATGATCTCGAACTCCCTATAACAATATCCTTCTCTCCTTCGCTACATTCTTCTTCCATCCATCAAGAAGTTGAGCATCTGCTACTGTGAACTCGGGAATATCATTGTATATGACTGCCTTCAATCCATTTTCCCCAATCACTTCCTCCATAATATCCTTACATTATATGTAATTTTAATTTCCCTCAAGGGAATACTAGAGTCTCAAGCCATCAAAATACATCTTGATCTACTGCTGGTCCTGAAAAATAAATCTACAAATTCGATGTACATATTAAAAAAAAACTATGTTTCTTCTCTTATATTATGATTCTAGACGCTTTGATACCGTGTAGAAATTATCGAAATGGATTCAATCTGATCTTGTAATGTACTAAAACAAAATACCAAATCCTTCTATAATTTTTCAGAAACCAAATATGATTTCCCAATCAGATAAAAGTAAGAGAAAGAAACAATCAAACACACAACACAAGATGTATTTGGGGAAATAAACTACTCAAAACCCCACTATCTATATATTGTATAAAGTCAAGACCATGAAACAATAAAATGATTTAATCTCACTGATATACCTCTACACTCTGTTAAATGCCTCAATTTGATCTAGGAAGAATTATTGAAATACTTAACTAGCTCTCAACCTTTGTTTGACCAGCCTTTCTCATGCTTTCTTGGAGGAGTTGTAGCCCTATAAAATAGGAAATTCCCAAGAATCGATTGTGAAATTCCTTCTATTAGTGTCAGTATGTTCAGTCTGTCACTAGTGATCAAATATGCTCTTACAATGTCTTTTTATGTTCTCAAGTCAATTTTTTGTCATTTCATTAGGTCTTCAAATAAAAATTTAGTCATAATTTGGCTAATGTGTCTAGGGTTATTTCCATTCCTTTCAAAAAATTTCACATGTCGGTCCTTTTCATCACTCATTTGAGTGTACCATCATTTAAATGTCATCATCATCACTTCATTCAACGTCATCATGATTTCATTCATTCCAGTGTCTCCATTAGGTGATTAGGGTTTGAGTCACCAAATTAGTCATTCCATGCATAAATCCAACAAATGAGGAGTGGTAATAGGTGAAATTTTTCAATGAATTTGGTTTCAAAATGTAATTTATGTTTCATATTATGTAATAAGTTTCAAATTATAAAGCTACAATTTAAGGTTCGAAAAGCTACAAGGTTCCAAAATTTACAAAGTTCCAAAGTTACAATGTTCAAAAATTCAAGTCATTCTTGGAAAAAGACAATTTAGTCCCATCCTCACTCAAAAGAGGTCAACTCAGTTTACAAAAGGAAAATAAGACAAAGGAGATATTTCATTTTCACTTAGATATCCTCCTACCATCAATCTCTCCTCTCCCATTCCCAAGAAATTTGATTTGATTGAAGCCAAAAATATTAGTCCATAAATCTTATAAGAATAATTCAAGAAACAAAGTTTAAAGGTTGCATGACAGTATAATGTGAGGATTATAGGTCACTGGTAAAACATTATGGATAATAGTGGAATGCATCAAGGGTGAATCAAAGACCAATCTTCTTATCTGAATGGTATTTTGGAGATGTAAATAAGTTCATTGTTGATTGGTATTGACGATCCTGGTGCAAATATATTGGTGGTTTGTTCAGTAATGTGAAATTGTTGAACATGATATTGATGGTGTATTTTATCAGTAACCAGATATTTTTGAAGGTGTTTGTATGGTGGCTTTGGTGACTAGTTTTTGTGAGAAATATGTATTTTTTTGTGACATAAGTGGCCTATTGGTTCTAGTTTGAAAATGGATTAAATTTGGGTCAACAAGGCTTGCAAGTGGTAGCTTGCATATTAGGGTTAGTAGCTCCTTCTAGTGGGTGTTGATAAATGTTCAGGAGAAATATTCCCTTTCATCTGAGACTGGTAAACAACTAGGGGAATGTAGAAATTACACAACATGAATGCAAAAATTGGCTTCACCCGATATAAAAATGTACTAAAGTTAAATACTGAATCGCTTCTACATATCACTTGCGGAAAATAAACACAATCACCAATCACATAAAGCAAAGAAAGAATAGATCAAAACCACAACACCAGCTATTATTGGGGAAATATTACTACTCAAAAACCCTCTATCTTATATTGTATATTACATAAGGAATCATGAAACAATTACATACAATTCTTCTCATAAGAATCCTCCTGTATTCAGCTAATTGTCTCACACTGTCTCGGATAAAATTGGACCAATACTTAGCCAATTTACTGCCTCCAGATAGCCTGCCTTGCTCATGCAATTCCTAATGAATTCAATCCTTAATCACAAATAATTTCAGCCTTCCTCAACTGCACTGAGTATCATGGTCATCCTATGGTGTCTTAACTACACCTGGGTAGTCTGCTAATATCATAACTAATAGTTACACTTCCCTTTCACCGACTCTCAACTGGATTTCCACTGGAACTAACATGCATGTAGCTAATAATAGTAAATCCTCAGTTGCGTGTGAGATCATTGATTGTGAATTAATTAATATTTAATTCACTTGATATATCAATACTTGTATCTTGTTGGCTTTGGGGGTCTTGACCCAGGCTCGGTTTCAAGGTTTTCCAACAAACCCCGTACTACTGGCCCTTTCGGCAATGGCCTACTTGCGCAGGTCAAGGTCTCACCCAAAGTAGTATGGGAGGGTGCTATAACTAGGTTTCTACATTATGAGAGAGAGAAAGTTAATTGAAGCGGGTCCTTCCAGGTCTAACAGTTCTGCGCTGGAGAAGCCCTAACATAGAAACCCTTAACAGTATATCTGCAGAATATCTTCAGAAAATCTCATAAATCATAAAATAGTAGGCTAACAGAAGCAAAGTGATTACATCTAACCAGAGCTATGATCTCATACTATCGCATCCATGTGTGTATCAATAAATCATCGGTATTCAGCAACCAATTATATCTTTTATAAATAACACAAATCACAACCAATAATCATAACACAGAAGTACTCAAATTATCACAACAGTCTTCTCATTCATTAATATCCAGGTCCAATCTTACAGATTCTATTTACTAGCCCAAGCACACAGCCAACAAGGTCCCCACATAGCATGACTCAGGGTCTCTACGCACACAGCTAGCAAGATCCCTTACTCGGAAAATCAACACAACATATCCACATTTGTATCCAAGTTTTTTCCAAAACTTAGCCTACCTCTAGACTCGGTTTATCCATATATTTATAGCATGCTAGCCTACGCTATCCTATGGTCCACAAATCATGGTTTGTGGACCCTTGGTCTATGCTTTGATCCATTACAATTCATTTGGGGTTTTTTCCCACCCCAAATCCCCTACGCTAGACTAAATATTATAAAATATTACAAAATTGGACAAAATTGAGGTTAGGGAACCCCGTTCCAATAGTCCCCCAACACAATCTTGTGACTCGTCCTGAGTCACAGCACCAACAAGGTATTCATCATTTCCTTGAGATGTTCAATCACAATAGTTAACAGAGGTAGAAGATGAAGGCTCTACGCGGTGGCGGTCTGCGCAATGTCTACCAAATTTTGCAAAGTTGGAGCTTCCATTGCAGCAATGACAATGTCTAAGGTCTGGTTCAACTGTCGCACCGCCCCTTATAATTCCCGTGAAACCTTGAGAGTTTCATCATACCAATGCATGACATGGTCGCTAAGTATCTATTTCTTGCGTCGAAGCCCCACAATTTCACTGCGAAGTGTGTGGCTGGTTCGAAGACGGCCTAGTCGCTTGGCTGGAACAAGGGTGGTCATCGTGGCTTCCATGTGTTCAAATTCTTGTTCCTTCTGGTGCAACTCTTGATCGATTTGTCAGAGGAGAAGGTCGTGTTGTACCTAGAACCATAATTCCATAGAAGTTTCAAATAGAGTGACTTCCTAACTGATCTGTGTCATAATAGTGGTTTTTTCTTCTATAACCAAGAATACTCGTTGGGCGCGTACTTCTGGGGGTGTCTTAGGTTGGAGCTTGGCCTGCAACAATGTGAAATGAAGTTTGAAATTGGCCTTGAAAACATGTACCTTAGTCTGAGACACCTTCAAGGTAGCGACCAAGCCCTTGACCTTGGCCTGTGGCACAATGTAGGTAGCAATTACCTCCAGCATATCTTCAGAGAGCTGGTTGATTAGCTTCTCTAGTGCAGATTTTTGTGATATGGTGTTGATGTGTACTGCCTAGACCTGGGTGGCTTCAACAGCTTGAGCCGCAATAGTCTAATCGGCCTCACTGAGGTGCTTCTATGCATGGAGTTCTCTATGTTGAAGCTCGTTGGTGATGGAGGTAAATCTTTCGTGCAACTATGTAATGGCCACACGACCAACATTGAGGTTGACTGATGAGCATTCCTAGATTTGGTTACTTAATTCACCAGGTTACACTGTAAAAGCAACATCAGAGAGAGGGAAAATCCAGTTGCCCATGACGGTGGTTAGGGCTATAACCGGAGTTGTTTGGCACATTATAATCTGCCTCTCTTGATCATCTCTCACTTGACTCTACCTCGCTTGATCCACGCTCGCCTGAAGGGTGTTCGATTTGAGCCGAAGTGTCTGTAGCTCTGCGTGCAAAACTTCTACTGCAGCCCTAGGTTTCTCTTCCCAAATAGTCCACCAATCGGCAGACGTAATGGTGACAACTTCAACAATCTATTCAAGGTCATCCTCTTTCAAAGTAACCTCTATGTTGGTGTCGGGCTTACTAGGCTTATGTTTTTCCTAGACCCCTTAGGCAGCCTGTAGGTACGCTTGAGACTGTGCGAGAATGACATATCTACCTCATCAAGATCTTTAAGGCTTTGATCTTGTGGGGATTATAGTTTTGGCTATGTGGTAGTGATTTTTGGGGTCACCTGCTATGTGGAGGCAGGAATTGCTGAATCCATTACTAGGACAGGCGAATATATAGCCTTTGACACTGCATTGTGGCTAGATGTGCTTGGTGCATCTGGGCTGATAGGCTGGGATGTGACCTTCCACACCAGTGGTAAAGTCTCAATTATCTATTTGATCTCAGCTTTGGTGGTCATATTTGGAAGTTTATGCCAGGTGGGGTCTTTATGGGCCAAAATTTTCACTTTGTGCATGGTCAGTTGAAATGTTGTGATATGCTTATATTTTTTGTAGACCGTTGGGGATAGAAGCGGCTAGGAATGAATAGCTGTAGCTATGGCATGATCATAGAGTACCCAAAAGAACTTATTATCATCAACCCACTTGGGGTCCTTTGATTCCCATAGGTTGGCAAACCACGCCCCCTCACACATGTCGGGCTCAAGAGGGGGGAAGACTGCTTATTCAGGGGTCTCCCATGCAACTAAGATTATTATCAGTATTAGCCACGAGTAGTAGAAATATTTTCCCTGACCCTGAGCCTCGCACACATTGTCGAGAAATTATTCAACCGGGTATTGTGACCAGTTAAAACAAACTCCCTTTTAGCATCTTCTAGTGAGTTTAATTACATGGGCAGGGGCAGCTGTTACGTGGGCAGGGGCAGTTGTCGCCTGGAATTTTCACATCAATTTGCAGGCAAGAAGTAAGGTACCCATGTGTGTCCGTAGATCATTGATTGTATCAATATGAAAGACCTGTTTGTTGCGTGTGACATTATATATTTCCCAGACATCTTCAGCAATATGGTGCTCGACTTTCTTGCCATCACCATCCCTAGGATTGGGTCTGTGTATAGGAAGGCCGATGATTCGGTGAATTAGAGCAACATCAATTGGTATGCGGCCTTGGAGCCATAAGCACCCATCGTGAATGAGTGCCAACAGCTGGAGAGAAACTAAGTTGGTGACATTGTATCAAACAAAGTGGGGGAGGCACAGCAAGTTCAAGATGCCTGATATGGCTAATCCTTTGACACATGACATTGGCTAAACCTTTATTACATCGTCTTTGAGTACTCGTTCTAGGTATAGCTCTAGGGCTAACAAAGGGAAGGCCTCCAGGTTCTCCAGGTCATGGTCAGCGAATTTTATATAGGGGAGGTGGCTGAACATTCCTCCCAGCTGGGGCACTTCTTCTAGGACCAGAGGCATTTGAAGGTAGGCGCAGATGATATCAACATTAGGGTTGCGTGCTGCTGTCCTGTGCAGCCTAACATAAGGTGGTAACCAAGTCAGTGGAGTTGCTTGCAGGCCTTCTACTATGAGCGCCATTTTGTGCTAGGATGAAGTAGTTGATCATCCCTTAGATACTTTCTAAGTGGAACACACAATCTGAGGGGACATAAAAGGCTTCCCGCTAGCCCACTTCATCTATTTTACCTTCTCTTTTCCCTTCTATTTTTCTGGGGTAGAGACAATCTCCTATGTTCCGGGGGTTACTTCAAATACCTCGTCAGATCCTATTTCCCCAGAAGCTGTTGCAAGAAGAGGCTCATTAGGGTTTGTAGCGATCATCCTTGCTCATAATATAAACTCGGTGTTGCTACTCTCGGATGGCGCAACTCGCTCAGTAATGAAGATGGCAAGTAGACAAACAAGACAATATTTATCAAAGTGGCCGAGGCATGAGAATTTTGGAGAGTATTTCAATCCTGTAGAACTAACATTCCTCATCTTATAGCCTTTGAGAGGGGAAAACAACTTGTTTAGTTGTAATTACATTTCATCACTACAGGGAATGGTAAAAAATCCTTGTAAATCACCACATTAATTGCCAATTACCTACTTCGTCAAATGGGAAGTGTGGTTTTCGATACTCCTGCTCCATTTCAACGACTAGTTTTTTCCACCATGCACAACACCTGCGCTTGTATTGTACCCACCCACACCTACAGTCCTACACATCCATCGCTCTTGTCTGTGTGTCCATGACTAGGTGCGTGCAACATCCATTATACAGCTACTCTAGCCATATAGTCATTTGATCGACACCGAGGAGTCCCTATAGTGCTTCAACCGACTCCCTTTAACATATCTCGGTAGAGAATCACTGTACAACGTAGCCAATCTAACTGCACCGCCATTGGTAATTTCATTTACTATATATGGACCTAGCCAGTGTTATTGGAACTTCCCCAGGTGTCGCACAAACTAGCTATCGTAAAGTAGTACCAATTCTTCCTCCATAAATACCTTCTGCCGAATATGTCGATCATGCCAAGATTTTTCCCGTGCCTTCTGAACCTACTGGTGGAATTGAGAAATGAACCAGTATTCTCCTAGGGCCACCAAATGTGCCAAGCATTCCTCCATGATGTCTAGGTCTACGATATTTGTGAAGGCCAAGATGCGCAGGCTGGGAATGATGTATTCCACAGGCATGATAACCTCCTTTCCATAGACCATTCTGAAGGGTGTCTTTCTCATGAGATTCTTATATGTAGCCTATAGGCCCAGAGTACAGAGGGGATGTGAACATCCCAGTCACTTCATTGTGCATTACAGACCTTGGTGAGCGCATGTTCCAAAATTTTATTAAATGCTTCTACGGTCCCATTCACCTGTGGATGATATGGGGTACTCTTTGCATGGTGAATCTATAACTCCTCAGTCAGAGCCTTAATAGTTTCATTAATGAAATGTGTACCTCTAACACTCATCAAGATTTGCAAACACCCAAAATTGGTCAAGATATTTTCAAAAATGAAGGGCGCCATCGTATCTGTAGTACAATCCTCGAAAGCTTTGGCTTCTTCCCACCTAGTAACGTAATCTGTGGCAGTAATAATATACTGAGCACTGGTATTCTTTCCTAGGAAATTAATGGGGCCAAAAAATTCAATGGCCCATTTGTCAAATTCTTATAGGGCCATATGTGGTTACAGAGGCATCTCATCCCTTCGTAAGGGCTACCCGGTTCGTTGACATCCATCACAAGCCCAGTAGTATGTATGAGCATCAGCATGTAGTGTGGGCCACCAAAGCCCGACCCTTAATATATTCTGCGCAGTAGCTTTACCCACATAATGTCCCCCTGCAATTCCCCCATGCGCTTCAGCCAGGATATTTTGCCTCTCGTGTTCAAGGACGTACCTTTGCGGTACCTCGTACGCTCCCAACTTGTAGAGTTGTCTTGTAATGATAGTGAAGTTGGTTGTGCAGGTGACCAATTCCTTTTTTTTTGGTACTAAATATCCATCAGGGGCCTTACCTGTGGTCAAGAAGTGGATAATATCATAAAAGTGCTCATCAATTACCTTGATAGAAAATAGTTGTGCATTAGGAAATCCATCGTCCAAGTTAGTCAGCTCTTCCACATTTTCTATCCTGGAAAATTGATTAGGTCCAGCGTTCAACCTCCCCGGTTTCAAAATTATTTCAAAATCATAATCCTAAAATAGTAGCAGCCACCGACAGATTTTCCCCCCCAACACAGGCTTATTAACTAGGTATTTCAAAGCTGAATGATCTGTGAACATCTTGAAGTGTCCATCGAGTAAATAATGCCTGTACTTTTGGATGGCATATACAATCGCCAACCCTTCCCACTTTGTGGTAGAATAGTTACACTCTGCGTTCAAAATCTTCCTGCTATCGAAGGCCACTAGGTGATCGATATCCCCTTCTCCAGGCTGCACCAAGACAACTCCCAAGGCAATCCCTGATGCATCTACATGGACATGGAAGATCTTTGCCTAGTCATGGAATATCATAATAGGTGCAGTCGCCATATTTTATTTTAGTAGTTCAAAGCTTTTCTAGCATTCGTCATCCTAGAAGAATGACACATCCTTTTCCAACAACTTTTCCATTGGAGCAATGATCAAAGCGTACCACTGAATGAACTTTATGTAGTAACCTATGTGGCTAAGGATGGAGTGTAGTTTTTTTTCAGTAGTTGGAACTACCAAGTTGATAATAATCGTAATCTTGGCTAGGTCAACCATAAATCCCTTCTGACATACTATGTGTCCTAATAGAATCCCAAATAGGGCACAAATATTCATTTCTTGATATTTAGTGAAATTTGGTGTTTCCTGCAGGTGTCCAACATCATGTGCAGATTCGATACATGGTTCTTTACTAATCCAAACATCGTCCAGTCATCAAAATATACTTCTAGGAACTTGTGAATGAATTATTTGAACACATGTACAACAACACATGAAAATATGGCAGGGGCATTCTTTAATCCAAAGGGCAAGATAGTGTACTGAAATGAGCTCCACTCTATTGTGAAAGTTGTCTTGCTACGATCTTCAGGTGTGATGCGGATCTTATGGTACCCCGAAAACCCATCAATAAATGAATAAGCTTCTTGACCCCCCACATTATCTGGGATTTCATCGGAGAATGGTGTGGGGAAAGGATCATGCACATAGGCATCATTTAACTTTTGTAGGTCGAAAAAGATCCTTATCTCTCCTTTAGTATTCTTTTCCTGGACCACCACGGGGCTTACCCAATATGAATGTTCTATTGGTTCAATGATATCTATGGCCACCATTTTCTCGATTTCCTCACCCTTTTTTTGTATTTCTGTTTAAGGTGATAGGGTCGTTGTTTGACTGGCCACACATCTAGATTCAACATAATCCTCATGAATCCCATGTCCCCTATGATCCCCTTAATTCTAGAGAACTTGGTAGAGAATAGATCCTAATATTCAGTTAGTAGTTCCGTGACCTTTACCATTGTGCCATCATTCGAGCAATCCCCAACCTTGGCCATCTTGGGCTGCTCTTCCGTGCCAATATTGATTTCCTTTAGTTTCAGAGGTTTGGTGACATCAAATTCTTGTAGCAACATACCTACAACAGACCGTTCTCTTTCTGACTCTGCAATCATGATATTCCAAGAATCTTCATTGCAGGCTTCTATTGACAGATTTTTACAGTTTATGATGTCATGTATCTGTGCATCCTAGGCTGGCATAGGACGTTCTTGCTTAGGACGGGACTCACTGAATACCAGAGCATCTATATCCTATAGGGGTTCATCAATTTTCTCGGTGCCTCCCATCAGTACAAACTTTGTTACAAATTCTTCAACCATTGTACTCCAATGCCTGGTATGTTGATGTAGTTTTGTGTCTAAATACCAGGTGGTAGGGATTGGTCCTAATGTGTTAATAAATTTGTGGACCCATTCATTCCATGTTCCCTCATTCCATACTTCTAGCTAGAGAGCCACATGCTTGCATGGATCCCTTCGTCCCAAGAAGAGTTCTATTGGTGGTTTGACTAACATGTTAAATCATAAGGTCATCATCCTTCAGCATTCCCCCCAGTCCTAGAAACCTCATTTATGAGTTTCCCACCAGCACATAGGGGTTGCACGCATGGCCAATTCCAGGGCCCAAAATATCCGTTCTTCAGGGACGTTTGCTTCCATTTCTTCAAGGAAATTTTCAACATTACCAGAGCCATCAAAGTAGGGTAGTTCTCTTACCTTTGAAGAAATGCATCGGAAGCTTTTGTGACCTTAAGACACCTTAGTGCAGATACATCATGCAGTTGGTTTTTCCAGTTTTCTATCTCCACATCTGAATCAGATAAGCACTCGCTATATTTTTCCCAACATAACATGCCATCAGCCACGGGGTTAATTTAGTCATCGTCCCAGGCGGTCAGTTTGTATATGTGATCGACATCCTCTTCCTCCCATATTGATTCAGTGTATCGCTCGCCTTTTATTGGATCCAATGGGACTATCACCCTTGTGCCTTCATTTTCAAATATCATGCTCCTTTGTTTTAGATTAATGATAGCTCCTGTGTCAATATCCCAATCTAGACCCAAGAGTGTAGGATAAGGGTCTGCGTCATCTACTATCTGGATTACCTCAAAATCTGCGTAAACCTTAACACCTACAATATCTACCACCACCTTCGTTAGTCTTCCCAATGGGATAATATTCTACTGATTAGTCATCCATAGTTAAATAGTCGACCATTCCAACTTAGGTTCTCCCATTCATTGTTGGGTCTTCTTAGGTAGGACGTTAGCATCTGAGCTCAAGTCAAGGATAACTTGGTCCATTTTGTAGTCTCCAATCTACACGGTCATGCGTATTTCTCATCTCGTCCTTTTTTTGTTTTTGTATATCTTGTTCAAATTTTTAACCTCAGTCTATAGAGAAATATTTTTTGCGCAACTATATATTAGCGCTTGGATATTTTATACGGCCTTCTGGTTGCGCAACAGCCTCATACATGCCTGGACGAATGGTTTAACTACTTCGTCCACTTGTGGATTTATCGCACCTTTTGCAGTGGGTGCTTCATTTTTGGTCATCTCCCTCTAGACTTCTATGAAGGTTTCTTTCTCGTTTTTCAGGTCTAAACCTTCCTTCTTTCCCTCAGCCTTCCAGACTAATGATTCAATTTCAACCTTCTTTTTAGCTCCCCCGGTGGAAATGCCATTGTTCTTGACTACATTGATACATGGCCCATCATCCTGTGGTTCTGCCTTAACCCTTTTCACATTTTGCGTAGCTGTCTGGTGCTTATCTTTCATTTTTTTATATTAATACTGGGCAGTCTTTAATGACGTGATCGAAATTCTGGCAATATCTACAAAACTGGTGTGTTGGGTTCGGGAAATATCGTGTGAAATGTCCTACATCACCACAGTTGTAACAGATCAGTTGTCCGTGTCCTCAACTAGCACTCCCCCCTCTCCGTCCTCACCTTCCTCTTGTGGGGGATCCTCCCCATCCAGAAGTAGACACTGGCAATGAGGGGTCCACCTGTACCCTGTATAAATTTCCCCTATCTACCATGAGGTCGAGTGTTTAGTAGTTTTTCTCGTCATGACCCATAGATGAGTAGAATCTACACCACTATTTTTTCAATTTTGGAACATAAGCACCCAACCGTGGGCAATGATCTATATCATGTATTCTTGCTACCCGACAGTTCGTACACCATAGCACATAGCTTCTAGGGCCATCCATTTCCCTAGGTCGTATAGGGCTTGGTCCCCCAGCCTGTATATAATCTGATAACAATGGGCATTGATCCTTAGTGTGACTTAGAAATGAGGTATGGAATATAGGTTGGTAAAGAGAAAATATGGGGGGTTGGTAGGAGGTCCTAAGTCTCTGAGGTATATTCCTATTCCTAGGGTAGTAGTTTCTAATTCCACATTTATCTCTGACCAGTACAATAAATATCACGGTACTCAGAGAATCATTAAGTAAATGTTTTGTAAGCTGGTGAATGTTGTATGATGTACACCGATGCTCTATTTGAAGCCAATAGATTTGATTCAATCCAGTAGAGTAATTTTTCCACTAGTTAATATATATGGGGAAGACAGCTTGGCAGATTAGAGAGGTTTAAAGCTCATGAATTAAGGTTGGAAGCTAAGGCATGGAGTGGTCTCTACTCGTATCGCTGAACTGGGCATTCTTGCAGTGTTCTTGATCGACGTTCTTAACCGCCAGAAGAAACATTATCTTCATGAACCAGATTTGGCTTAGGATTACCCATTCAAAATATCTCAAGGTTCCTTGGATTTGGAAGCTATCACTTGGTAGGTTTCCATACCAAGGCTCAATTCAATCAAGTCCATAGCGTCTACCAATTCCACCATATCCCCTTCTCAAAGAATAAGATCATACCTTGTTCTAATCCCCTACAGCGTATGCACCAGATATCCGAGCTGGCTTCCTTACCACGATATTTTTGCAAGATCTAAATTTCTAAGTGCATTGCCTCTAGCTTGTTCTGGATTTGTAGGGCTATGAACTGCATATCATCTCTTGGTGCAGGTTCTAATTTCATGGCTATCTCTAAAACTTCCTCTTGGGATCCGATCTTTTGCTACCCTATGGGCCCACGCAAGTGTGGTATATCATAGAAATAAACCATTATTTTTGATGCTTATCTTCATCGCTGAAAACCTTTTTTAATCATTGGTCAGCTTCCGATACAAACTCTCTAGGTCCCTTCTTAAATTCCTTTAGATCAAATACACATTGGGCATATGACTTAGGCTTCCAGAATTATTTCCTGAGGGCATTCTTAATATCTTGTATTGATGCATTCATGTGTTGACAAATTTATCCCATAAACCAATCGAGGACCCTTCCTTTTAAGGCTATGGATATCTACACTCATTTGATAGCATCATTTTCAATGTTCTACGTGGTCCATATAGATTATTCTACGAACTATAATCAATCCATTTCCTCGTCCCCTATGCCCTTAAAGGTAGGAATTTTCATGTGTGTGGCCATGTCGTCCTCCGGTGGTGGAAGAGGAGGTGTAAGGGAGGTTTTACCCTTATGTGGGTTTGATACAGGTGTGGCCGAGGGAATGGTTCCTCCTTGCATAGCCCCTCCTTTGTTAAGATCATATGATTCCCTTAAGGGACTGTATATCAATATCTCTCCTTCTTGATTAACCCAGTAGTATTTACCGCTTCCTGTCATGCTCCCACTCTAGTCTGTTAGTCATCCATAATTTTTACTATCTATAGATGACTATAGAATGGTTCTATATTTCTAAAAAAAAATTCTTAAATATCATGAGTTTTAGAAATCTCACTGCCTTCATTATCCTTAGAGAAATTTTTCACTATTCTACTATTTTTTCATTCCATTGTTAACCTACCACCTCTAAAAAACCCCTCATGGGCTTATGCGACTCATCTACATCCTATTTTTCCCACCTATAACCTCATCACTCTGTTTTTTCCTTGCCCATAACTCTATTTTCCACCTAGGGTTTCCTACAAGCTTAACTCATGCCCATGATCCCCAAGTCCCTCAAGAATTGATGGTCCCTAAGCTATCTCTGTAGACTCTTTAGATAAATCAAGTACATTGGATTTTGGATATTCAATACACCAATTTTTCAATACTCTATTTTTACACTTGAAGATTCCAAACTAATTTTCAGTCAAAAAGAGGTCAAAGAATCCCTAGTAGGTCAATTAGGGTTTCATGTATTTCAAGGTCATCATCTCCAAAAATACTACCATTCAACTTCAAAGTTTGCACATAAGGTAATGGGATATCTTGACACTTTTTCAGAAGTAATAAGAGGCCAACCATGAGAAGAAATTCATAAGGTAAGAGGTCTGCTACTCAATGATGACATCTTGCAGCAAGGGAGACAAAAAAACTAAGGTTTTTGAGGGAAATTTTCTTGGTTTCATGACCTTCACAGTTAAAACATCAACAAGGCTTGTATCTTGATTCTCTTACATCTCCTCCTATCCTTAATATACATTCATAAACACTTCCCATCACTACTATCCCTCAAACTGATCATTTTTCTACAAAACATAGCATATTGCTACAATTTGACATTTTTCGAGACTAGGCTTGTGTTTTTCCCTTTTGGACCCTTTTCCCTCACTCAATCCTTCAAATTACACTTTCACTTTCCCCTACTCCCTAACATCCATCCCTATTCCCCAAAATTTCCCCAAGAATTTAGACAACCCTTAACCCCTTCATTCCCCTCCCTCTACAAGGCAGTCCTAATTTCCCTACACCAAACCCTAATTTCCTCTTCCAACTAAGCTAGGGTTTGTTATGGGAAAGAGGAATCAGAGTAGAAGATCCATATTTTAGGTCATATGAGCAATCATGAAGCCATAACAATGCATGAACATCATGCCTCCATCATTTTCCAAGAATTGATTCCAAGGGCCAAGTTTTCTAAAAAATATGTTTTTGGATAAACAGAGATGAATTTCGAAACATTGAGAGAGTTTTGTGTCCATCCTATGGCCATTAATAAAAATTTCCTTCATTTTTTACACAGGTATCATGGTTTGGGAGCAATGTCAAAAATACAGGTGTCACCGGAGAATTTCTGCACTGCTGGAGTGACCTTGGAAACATCCATTTTTCTCATATATGGATTGTCCAAATTATTTTCTTGATGATTCAAATGAAAAATATACTTGAATTTATTTCCAACGAACCATCACAGAGCCAAATCCGACATTGGGAAGGAGGTCAAAACAGCACTACAAGTACACCTAGTTTTCTGCTGAATTGGCACTACGCACAGAGAAATGTTTGGATTTTGGCTTTTTGACTAGGCTATAGGAGCTGGATCACGAAAAAATAATAATTTATGTAAATTAGACTCATCAGGATTTCCAACGAGCCATCACAGAGCCAAATCCGACATCGGGAAGGAGATCAAAACATGACTACAAGTACACTTATTTTTCTGTTGAAGTGGCGCAACACACAGAAAAATGTTGGGATTTTGGATTTTTGACTAAGCTACAAGAGATTTATCAAGAAAAAACAAGAATTTCTGAAATAAAAACTCATCAGGATTTCCAACAAGCCATCACAGAGCCAAATCTGACATCGGGAAGTGGTCCAAAACTTGGTTGCAAAACACCCTATTTTTATGCTGAAGTGGTGCTATGCACAGAGTCATGTTGGGAATTTTTATTTTTGACTAAGTTATAGGATCTGGATCAATAAAAACAAGCATTTATGGAAATCATACTCATCATTCTTTCCAACGAGCCATCACGGGCCCAATTCTAACACCGGGAAGGCCTCCAAATGCCCTCTGCAAAATGGTGCTCCGCACAGGAGAAATTTGGCCAGAATTTCCACATAGAGATCAAAAACCTAAAAGAGGAAAAAAAGCATGACAGCCTTGGATTTTTGGTAGAGGTTTCTCAATAGGTGTCCGAGACCTCTTGAAGGACCATTCCACCAATTTTGGGCAAAATTGAATAAATTTTTGTTTTTTTTTTTTTTAAATTTTGAGGCCTCTGTGCACAACACTCTGTGTGCTACGCACAAATTTGGTGCATCCTCAGCTTGAAAGTTTTTAATTTTTGGATTCCCCTCATCACCAGGAGTGTGTTCATCAAATTTCAGATCATTTGGAGCATTTTTGATACCTCAAAAGGTCATAAAACATCAAAATTTTGATCTTTCTGCCTCATTTTTAGACCAAGTGCTGCGCACAGAGAAGTGTTGGGAGAATTGATTTTTGAACATGAAAATTGAACCCAATCAGGACAACTCAAGAATTTCTAGAAATTATACTCAGCAGTCTTTCCAACGAGCCATCACGGAGCCAAATCCAGTATCAGGAAGGGGTCCAAAACTCAACCACAAGAGACCCTATTTTCTGCTGAAATGACGTTGTGCATAGAGACTGCCTAGTGTGTTTTGGATCAAAAGTCAACAAAACACACTCATTTATTACAAATAGATATTTTTGAGTTTTTTAAGGATAATTACTCTATAATTATGTGCAAATAGTTATTTTGGCATTTATTTCTTAGGATATTATGTGCCTTGGGCCTTGCATGGTCTCTTGGCCATAAATGACATTTATGGTTGAATTTGACATTTTCCTACCATATTTAGGGTTTTAGTCCTCCTTTGCTCCATAAATAGAGCATGAGGCCCCTATTTATTTTGTTGGCATTTTATGAGCTTGAATAGCAATATACATGGTTTCATGAGCTTGGAGAAGAAATTGGTTTTGCGATGTGGATGAATGGCTTCTTTGGCTTGATGATGGAGAAGCTTGTTTGCAGGATTCCATAGCTTGGTGAATGGTGATGTCTTCCTAATTTGTCTATTTTTTCCTTTGTTATCATTATATTTCATGTTTCTTGTCTGCTATAAAATAGAAAAATATAGGTTGAGACATGTTCTTTAAGGCACCTCAGTCCTCCTATTTGTTATAGCTTTGATGTTTTCTCTTTTGGCCATCTTAAGGAATTATTGACTGATCCTTAGGTCCACCAAAAATTGTTTTTATTTCATGTATGGTTAGTATGCTAGCTTACAAGTATCATTCATGGTATTCCCTACTTATTTGAAGTTTTCAAAACCCTATCTTGAAGCCTTTCTGTGAAATATTGATTGTTAGGTTAAGTCAAAGAGGTCTTGCTCGATCTTGCCCTTTTTCCATGATTACAAAATTTTTCTAGAGTTCCCAATAACTTGATATATGTTTTTTAGGAGTTCCCTCTCCATAAATTGAGTTATTTTTATTGTCTTATGTGTTTTCCCAAAATCTGAAGGTGAATTTCTAATGTTAGAAGCTCTTATGCTTTCTATGTTTCACTGGAATGTTTCTCTTGGATGTTTATTAGTTTAGAGTATTTTTTGTTGAGCTTAATGGCTTTCCCTACCTCATGAATTGTAACTTTTAAACTATATATGTTTAATACCTATTAGTCTTTCCCAAACTTATTGTTCACTGCACCTCATACATCACCTTAAGGATCCATTAACCTTGCTAAATCGACCCTGCAACACACTCTGTTTCATCATTTAGACACTCTTGAATTTCATTGGACCATCATACCCAACCAAAACAATCAACAAACCATACACCTAAATAACTAGCCTAAAATG
Source organism: Pinus albicaulis (assembly GCA_034641835.2). Lineage (NCBI taxonomy): Eukaryota > Viridiplantae > Streptophyta > Pinopsida > Pinales > Pinaceae > Pinus > Pinus albicaulis. The sequence goes on along the minus strand of JAXQQM020087166.1, from coordinate 25,038 downwards.
AAAACCCTAGAGAAAAAAGAGCACATTCTTTGCGCCCAATAGAGAGATCCCTCTGTGAGTCCAGGAAGGTTAGGTCCTTGGAATCCAAAGCTTGGTTCCATGTTACCCTGTCATTTGGTCTGCCAATCTACCAAATCATGGGACCCTAACATTCTGGCGATCATGGTTGGACATTATGAGTTAGTAGCAATCTAGGTATTCCTTAGAACTCCAGAATCCCTTGACTAAGAGTATCTAGTGATCATTTTTCCACGTCATCACCACACTAACATTCTGGTGATCACGGTGGGACCTTCTAAGTTATTGAAAAAATAAGTATCTCTTATGACTTCAGATATCCTTATCAAATCATTGAGAACTCGAACTATTAGTCATAGAGTGGCCTCTATTCATTTCACCATCCTAGCAAAATGATGACTCAACTATATGACACTCACACTAACCTTAGGGCTACCTATAGGAACTCATAAAAACCCAAAACATCCTTAGCTTAGTATTTAGTTGTTGATTGTGGACAACAAAAACATCCTTAAAATAGTAAACATCATCCACCTGGTGACTCCACTGGTCATTAGTAACCCTGTTGAACCCACTAGTCAAAACCTTTAGCATCTATACCCTTATGATTTAATTAATTTCATATTTTGAAAGGAAATTTTTATCCTGAATATCTCTTAGCAGTTATTCAGGAAAACCATGCTCAACTTAACTCTCACATAAATCAAGAAAAGGTGGTTGAGGATGAAATCAAATCTGAAGTGGAGGAGGAGTCAAAACCTTTAGGATATATACCCTTATGCTTTAATTCATTTAATATTTTGAAAGGAAATTTTCATCCTAAATATCTCTTAGCAGTTATTCAGGAAAGCCATGCTCAAGTTAACTCTCACATAAATCAAGAAAAGGTGGTTGAGGATGAAATCAAATCTGAAGTGGAGGAGGAGTCAAATCCTTTAGAATCTTGACCCTTGTGTTTTAATTTATTTCAGATTTTGAAAGGAAATTTGCATCATAAAGATCTCTTAGCAGTTATTCGAGAAAACCATGCTCAAGTTAACTCTCACATAAATCAAGAAAATTTGGTTGAGGATGAAATCAATCGGGGAATGAAAGAGAACCCATAGGATCTCTCTAAAAACACAATTGACGATTCATCATCTCTTCTAGGTGAGGTTCAAAAAGGCATTCAGCCTCCCAATCAGCTTTCACAAGAGAAAGAGTAATGTTGTAGTTATTTTCAAAAAGAAAGAAAAATTCCCCCTTTTTTAACTGAAGAAGAAATAGACCAGCTTATAAACATGAAAACAACCTCTAAACCCTCATGTGAACAACACATTTCATTTCATTCTCCTGCTAATATTTTCTACCATAAGTTAGAAAGTGAACTTAATCAATTCGAAGAGAAACAATCTGATGGTCCAATATGTATGGTTGGTGACATTACCTATATTAATGATTCTCCAAGGTTTGATCAATATGTTGATGATTATGATTTCCAAACAGAAACTAACCTTGCAGAGAAATCAATAGTTGAATTATGGGATGAACTTCACTATCATGAGATTGAAAGCAGTAATTAGCCAAGACAAGTCACCTATGACACTAATGAGAAGAGCCTCGAAATATTAGAAGTATGCAAATAGTCTCTGACTCTTTGTTCTACTTCACTTTAGTCCATCAGAAATAAATTTCACATAACTGGTAATCAGCAGTCTTTCAGCTTTGATGTTAAGGTTGAGAAGTGTTATCACTCTAGTAAATTCTTAAGTTGTGGGATTTTGGTTTTTAAGTCAAAGAATACTAGAGGTAACCACAAACATACTTAAAACTCTAGGATCTAGCCTTCCTAGGGTTTAGAGAGGGATCTCTCTTTAAGATTTAACTTTGTTTTAGTTTTGAATATTAGGCTAGTTACTAAATGCAGATTTGGTTTTGTTGGATTTGGTGGGAAAATTTCACTTGGAGGGTAGATAGAGGGAAATATACTTGACCATTTGGCTATGGAGTCTAATTCAAGCTAAAAAACTGGGATCAAGGCCTAAAAGGTCAAATGTATGTAGGGCAAGGTAGATAACCCTTGGAGATCTTGGGAAAAATGGTTTTTAAGTTGGTGTGATCGGGATAAAGGGCACTTAAGACTTCTTAAATCTGAAAAGGGAAGTAGAATATAGAGGTCAAATGGGAGAGGGAGCAATTAAGGGTTCCTTACATCAGAAATCAGAAGAAAACAAAGAAATGATAACTAGTTAAAAACAGAGTGGTATTAAACATGTCCTGTAGTAATACTCCTAGTTATACATTTAGATTTAGAATTAAAACATATATGTATGCATGAAACAAAAGAATATAACAATGACAAGTTTTAAGAGGTTACTTCACTCCAGACAGCTTATCACAGGGATCCTGAAGTATGATGCCAAAAAGGTGATCCATTCTGCTGCTCAAAATCAAAATCCAAAGCCTTCAAGTCAATGAAAATATCTATAGTAATCTCCAACAATTTTATTCCACACAAAAATACTTCCAAGAGTGAAGTACTTATATAAAATGTTTTACAAAATATCCTAGATGAATTATAGAATAAACTTAGGGAAATTAAATATTTTACAACAATAATAGTGATAGCTTGCTCAACAAACTAGTAAGTTGTCCTATTTTATTCAAAATAAATAGAAACAGTTTGTAGATAAGAAGCAACTGGCTGCTTATGTGTCTTCCCTGCTAGCTTTTTAGATATTTTCAAAATCTAGTTGCCTTCACTAATACTCTTTCATGCTAATACTCTTTATTACTGATCCTCTTTCAATTCTGATACTCTTTACCTTCAGTAAAACTATCTTCTTGCTGTAATGAAATCAACAAACATACTTTTTGTTTTTCATGTGTTTGTCTTTATTTCTTTATAGCAAATCAGTGAATGCCTGCTAGAGGAATATGCTCAATATCAACAACTGGAGGCTGTAATGGGTTGAATACAATGGAAGTATTTGGATTCATGACAGGAGTAGCTTTGGGAGTCTTGGAACCTTCAGATTTTTTTCCACTCTGTTGTTTAGGCATTTTTACTAGCTTCTGCAAGCTTAAACTATTTGCAAAGGAAATTTTACGATAACAGAGGATTGGTTAGGCAAATTCAGCAAAATAGAATGTCTCTTTGGATTTGATGCTCAATTAGGTCTCTCAAATGAAGTTGTGAGCTTAAAAATGGTCAAACACAGAAAAATAGTGTTTTTTGAGTCTCTTGACTACAAATTAGGCTCAAAATTTGATAAAAAAAAAGGTTTTTCAGAAGATACAGGGCACCTGCAGAGGATTTATGGCTTTTAGAGCTTTGAAATTGACCCTAAAACTATGGAAAAATGATAATTTTCTTTGAAAATGGTGTGAAATGGATTCTAGGATTCCTGGAAAAATTTTGCGAGGGTTTTTCCTATTTCTGGGGCTTTTGGGCAATTGAAATTAATCAATTTCTTGATTTTTAACTAATTCTTTTTCTTTTAGAAGGTTTTTTCAATTGATTGTAGGTTAAATTCTGAGAAGAATACTTGTATTTGACGTAGGTATACATTTAAACAGGGTATACTTCAGTCTTCTAGTCGAATTAGTTTCTTTAGAGGTTGAAATGGAGCGATATAGCTCCTAAGCAGTTACTTGCAGGTTTCTTTGGCGAATTTGGGAAGTTCTGGGTGTAAAAGTAGCAGGAAATGGCTATCAGAGGCTCTTTTCAGCTTTACACAGTCAGGGAAGGTATAATTATGGTTTAAACGTGACAGATAGGTAAAAAATACATAACAAAGGTTTTATTAAAACCTTCGATTGCATTAACCCTCGGCATTAATTAGAGGTTGCATCAGGCATAAATGGTTTTCAATTTACACAGATGCATAAAATCGACGGTTTATCACGTTGTTTTTGAGCGGTAAGTAGTTTTTGATCAAAATCACGTGATCCAACTATATAGAGCCACGTGGAGGGGAGGGGTTAGTGCAAAACAACTTATTTCGCGTGGATATTATGTTGGAGTGGTCCTGCATATTATTCACGCGATATTGCTTCTCGATCGTTGGATCAAAAGCTTTGAAGAGAATGGCTAGGATCATCTCGGGAGGTGCATGGAACGGAAAGGTGGGACCAGGTTGGCTTAACTGCAGTGGAATGGTATTAACTTTATGAAATAAATAGTTTAGACCATGTTTAAACCATAGTCTATATAGTGGCGGGGGATTAATTATGGTTTAAAACATTGTAATAATGTTTTAATTTATATATAAGGTGGCGGGCTTAATGTTTTTATTAAAAAAATTGTTAAAATTCTTTTAAAAAAACATAAGTGGGCAGGGTTTATGCTGCGACATTTTATTAAAATTGTTTTCAAATGTGCATAATAATACGTTATTTTATATAGTCTTTTAAATTTTTTGAATAGTTAAACAACTATAGGACAAGATATTTGTATATGGATAATCTTTTAGACCAAAGGGTTTTTTATTTTGGGATATTTATTTAAGCACATGGGATAATATACCTTGGTCAAAAGTTTATAATAGTGGGTTTTGGGGGTTTATTAGATATAATGGAATTAATAACATAGGAAAAGGTATATCTTAGGGATTTAATAAAATATGTTAAAATTTAATTTGAGAGGGGAGTGCAAAAAAAATACACATTATCTCTAGTGTAAAATAATCAAGCATTTGCTCATCTTTGTATTTCTTTGAATAATACTTACGATAAATGTGGTTTTTTGGGTTTTTATGAATGTTTATGAAGGGATGAAATTAATTATTCTAGGGTTACAATTTTAGTAAGTAAGATTGTGTTTTTACTTAGGAAAAAGGGGTCTTAGTACATGAATGAAGGGTAAATGATGATAAATGAGGATTTAACATAAGAACTCAATATTTTCAACTAACCAGTCATAGAGCCTTGGGTCTGGTCCCAAAAAAAGTCAGAGAAATGCTCTAAGCCTGTTTTATTGACAACTCAGAATACTAAATACTCATGGGGGAGGGGAAATTAGTGATTTTTCCCAACGATGTATTATTTACATGATTGATCCACTGCTTTCTATGATCTGAAATTGTGAGAACAAAGTATTTCTCATACAGAGATTGACTGTAGGGGCATTCACCGGATATTTCACCTTTCAAAGAAAGGATGAATCCGGAGGCTACCTGGCCCTTCTACAGACTCTACCTAAAGAAATAAAATGTAATCACTGAGATCCGATCAATGAAAGTATTTGTTTTAAGTGCAAAGTATTCATTGATCCAGCTTTAATGTGTGAATAGGCAAGTATACATATTTTGCAAATGAAGTATAATGGTTTGAAGATGAACTAATAAGTTTTGTTCACTGTTTAAAACTGCTTGGGAAAATTTTGCTTATAAAAATTTACTGTTTAAAGGAGCAGAATCTGAAAATATGCAGTGAAATTATACAGTATGACAGCAAATAATTGTTTAAGTGGTTCACCCCTCTCTTGGGCTCCCTCCGTTGGGTCCAAAAGCCTCTAATTAGGCTTTTCCCTCTTTGATTAAATGCTCAAAATGTGAATACAACTGTATATAAGCCTCAAATGGAAAAATACACTGCAAATTAAGATTCATAAGGCTGAAATCAGTATAAAATGACTAAACAAACACCTCCATTGGATGAAGGTAGTCCAAAAAAACTCTTCTTCCCTTAGGCCCTAGTGGCTCCATGACCAAAAATGCTGTTAAATTCTCTGATAGAGCACCCTGATGGCTCTACAAACACTCTCAACAGCTCCATAATGATCAATTACCCCAGAATAAAAAAAAAAATTCGTATCAAAAGGCTTCTCCTAGCCAAAGTTATGGCTCTTTTACTCCAACTGCCAGTTTGGCCTAACAAAACTCCACTAAATGTGGAGAACTAGAGTTAACTCCAGTTAAAAACGGAAACGAACCCAAATTTTCCAGGCGCGCTCCAAATTCAGCGGCAACATTAAATATAACTATTTTAACAATCCCACGTTCACATGCGTCGGAAGCTTTGGCAAACGGTTTTTGAAACTGTTGCATTAACATATATAAACGACCGCATATTTAAATGGTGACTTATTTATAACCATTTTACAAATGGTTATCCGCCAGTCTTTAACACAGGGTTCCGAGCGGGAGGATATATGCAGAGGGGGCTGGCCCCCTTTCGGGCCCCGCCCAATTTAAATCAAACTTTAAATACAATTTCAAACATATGATTTTCAAGAACCAAAGCTGTAGTCTGTTGGTCGAGCCTCTCCATTTCTTCCAACCCGACCCCGGTTCAAATCCACCTGCGTCCAATAAAAAAATTGAACATGTTATTCCATTCAACCTTGGGGCCACGTGGTAGCCTCCGGGCTGGCCATGTGGCGCCCTGTAATTGGTTGCGCCTGAAATATTCCCCAGAATATTCTACAAAATATTCCATGGAATATTCCTAGAATATTCTGTGGAATATTCTTTTTTTAATAAAAATAATTTTCATAAAGTCAATTTTGGGCCTTTTTTAATTGAAATTGGTGAACTTTAAAGCTGAATATCTTCTTCATACGGCGTCGGTTTGCAGTTCCATTTGCGTCTATAGGAACGTTTTTCCGAGCTCTTTCCAGTCGATCTGATTCGAACCAATTCTGAGCAACTTCATTTTTGAGCATTTTTCTACAAAGGACTTGATCTCCTGATCATACCTCCCAAATGGGAAGCTTTTGGACCCTCAAAAGCTTTCAATTACCTGTTAAGAAGGTGAGGATACAGCCTCCTCACCTGTTCCAACTCCATCCACTTTGCTTTGCTTGGTTTACTGCCTTTTAAACCAACTTTTAGATAATCAACATCTCCCCTCCTTGAAGTGCATGTCCTTCTGTCAAGGATTGCATCTTCTTTCAACTCATCCAAAAATTCTGGCGAGAAATCTTCTATGGATGGTAGCTGAACATGATTTTCAGAATCATCAATAAGAGGAGGTTCATACAAACGTAAATTTTCCACATTAACAACGGAATACATTTGCATGTATGAAGGAAAATCTAGTTGAAAAGCGTTATTTCCAACTTGTTTAATGATTTTGAATGGACCATAACAAATAGGCTTCAGCTTTTTACCTTCTCCTTGCATTATATCCTTACTTATATGCAACCATACCTCATCTCCTTCCTGAAACTTGTGATCAATTCTATGTTTGTCATGTCTTTCATTGTACTTGCCTTGACTCTTTTCAAGTTGTTCTTGAACTTGCTGATGAATAAGCTAAATTCTTTCAATGAACATGCGAGCTTTGTCAATGTCACTATGCCCATCAATGGCAATATCCTTCTCAAGAATGAAGTCTAATGGTGACTTAGGAAAATATCCAAAACAAGCTTCAAATGGCGAAGTATTTGTAGAAGAGTGTTTGGCCCAATTGTAAGCATGCTAAATGTAATGCAATTGCTCATCCCAAAGCTTGGGATGCTTGCTGCAATACCCTCTCAAAAGATGCACAATGGTTCTGTTCACTACCTCTGTTTGGCGATCTGTTTGTGGATGGAAAGCAGTACTCTTCTTAAACTTGGTGTCCATCATCTTCCATAGATTGGACCAAAAATTCCCAACAAATCTAGAATCCCTATCACTAACAATAGAAGTAGGCAAGCCATAATGAACCCATACATGTTGAAAATATAAATCAGCAGTTTGTTTAGTAGTTATAGTTTTCTTACATGGCATAAGAATACACATCTTGCTGAAACGATCAACTACTACAAAAAGATAATCATGCTGCTTTCTAGATAATGGTAATCCCCCAACAAAATCCATAGAAACACTTTCCCATGGTCTAGAAGGTACCGGCAATGGCGTATACAATCCAAGCTTCCTATTGCTAGGCTTGCTTGTAGCACATAATGAACAACCTCTAATGAAACATGTAACACTATCTACCATGTGAGGCCAATAACAATACCTCTACAGATGTGCCACCGTTTTTCTTACACCGAAATGACCAGCAATAAGAGAAGAATGAGCTTCTATCATCATGCTTAATCTCTCTCCCTGTGGTATACATAACATTCCCAAGTGAAACAAAAATTTTTTATGCAAATGATAATCATTCTCCTCAACATGATTCCCTTTACTCAAGTTAGCATACACCTCTTTAAAATCTTCATCTGATGCATACTGTTCTATGTAGCTTTCATGCACAATAGAATCATTCTTAAGAAAAATACTAGCACTAATAATAGGCCTTGAAAGCATATCAGCAACTTTATTGTTAATACCTTTCTTGTACCTTATTACCAAGTGAAATTGTTGTAGGAAACCCATCCATCTGAAATGTCGTGACTGTTGCAATTTACTTTGTGACTGCAAATACTGTAAAGGCTGATGGTCGGTATGCACAATTGTTTCTTTGCCCATCAAATAGTGCTTCCACTTTTTGACACTTTGTACCAATGCATACAACTCCTTATCATATGTAGGATAATTCACAACAACACCATTAAATGTCTCAGAATGAAAAGCGATAGGCTTACCATGCTGTAAGAGAACTGCACCCATGGCATAATCACTAGCATCTGTCTGAATCTCGAATGGCTGTCTCAAATCTGGTAATGCAAGAACCGGAGCTGAACTGATCTTTTCTTTCAAATATTCGAAAGCTTTTTGTTGCTTACTTCCCCATTGGAAAGCACGCTTCACACTTGTCACTGCATGCATAGGAGTTGCTATGGCAGAAAAGTTAGCAATAAACTTTCTCCAATACCGAGCTACACCCAAAAAACTTCTTACCTCTGTAATGGACTTGGGAGTAGGCCAATTCACAATAGCTTCTACTTTGGAAGGATCGATTCTCAAAGCGCCTCCACCTACTATGTGTCCTAAATAAACCAAAGAAGTCTTTCCAAATTCACACTTTGACATCTTAAGAAATAACTGATTTTTCTTCAAAACATCAAGTACTTTACTGACATGCATGACATGATCTTCTCTTGTCTTGCTGAAAATCAAGATGTCATCTAAGTAGACAATAACAAAATCATCAAGAAAAGGACGTAAGACATCATCCATTACCCGCATGAAAGTTGCAGGTGCATTGCATAAACCAAATGGCATCACAAGCCACTCAAAGAGTCCCTGTTTGGTTTTAAAATCTGTCTTCCAAATGTCTCTTTCTTCAATTCTTACTTGATGATAACCACTTCTTAAGTCTAACTTAGTGAAATATCTTGCATCTTTCAGCTGATCTAACAAATCATCTATTCTTGGAAGTGGGTAACGATTCTTTACCGTTATCTTGTTCAAAGCTCTGAAGTCAACACACATACGCCAAGTTCCATCTTTCTTCGGAATCAAAACTATTGGTGACCCACATGGCGAAGTGCTTGGCCTTATGAAACCCTTGTCCAACAACTCTTTAATCTGCTTCTTTATTTCAGCATTCTCCATAACAGACATGCGATACATGCCTATGTTAGGAAGAGTGTAGAAATTTGCTGAATAATGAAGATTTATCCACCGAGATTATCCTGATCACATATAAATTCAAATTCATATGCAACACATAATCTCTTCCACTCAGATCATCACACATGCGGAAATAAAACAAGCGGTATGGGATCAAAATATCATCAAAACATCACACACATTACACAGTATGTATGGGGAAAGCTTATAGCTGAAAACCCCTCAGCTATTGTGTATATAATAATGGAGAGAACATGTAACAGTACATAGCACAATACTCCTCACAAGTACTCAGTACTATCTCATAAAGTTACACACAAACTAGCTTAGTTTTGAACAAGTCACAGGTTCAAAACTCATCCACTAATTTCCTGCCTCTATTGCGCAATCAAGGCTTGTCTAATGAGAGATCCAAGGTTCGAATCTCCTTGTCTTGATAGCACAATCATCATGGGAAATTCATCCAAGTGTGGTGCAAATCTCATGCACAACTGATGTCACAACTGATAGCTATCTCAACCCTTTCATCTACCTCTTTCACTGGTCTCCACTGAACTGTCCATGCACTGTAGTGAACTGATGTGTTCTTGAGTTGAATCATGAGTTAATAATTAGTGAATTAAATAATATTTAATTCACTCCACTCATTACTAGTTGATTATCTAGTTAAACTAATCACAACTAGTTCAACTAAGTTAAACCGAACACAACTCCACCAACTGTCCCATCAACTCCACCAAAATTCTGCCACTGAAGTCCTAAATGAAGTCAACCATGCATGAGCTCACCAAACCCCAAGGAATAGCGTAATTCCTCTGTCAGATGCATGAGCCACTTCTATAGCTCCAACTGAAGTGCTCCAAGAGAGTAAACTGAAGTTTAGAGTCCAAATATTATTAAGGGTAAATAATATTTGACTTTTCTATTTTTAGGATAGGTAGTCTAAAAATAGACTTCGACCTAAATATCTAAAAATATTGGGGGAAGTGGCATGTGGTCTGCTGGTGGAGGGGGCGGTGGATGGAGTGACCGAGGAGGGAGGGAAACGAAGGTTGAGGAAATCTGCTGGGTCAATCAGCGGTTCCTCCGGGATCAAGGTAGCTGTGGGCGGCGTGACGGTGGATCATCCTCCATAAGGTCCACCACGGGATCTGTAGTACGGGCCCGCTTGGATGGGGGTGGCCCAGAGGAATCGGGTTCGGGGCCCGGTTCACCCATTGTCGTGATGATGGGGGTGGCAGAAGTGAACAGGGAAGTGGGAATTGGGGAAGTGAGGGAAGCAGTGTTGGAGAGACCAAGTGACCGGTTAAGAGAAATTCATTAAAGGAAGAAAATATGGGCGCTAACAAAACACTAGGTGACCGTGGTCTCGGTTGGTACGTTCATATGCTCCACAATGAAACGGTGCCCGAGCGGGAATCGGCTGCGCTCATTTGCCTCTGTAGTTGCTCAGCCTCTGCCTTGTGGGAAGATTCCCCGGCCTTTGGTCGCGGCGGCGACACCCGGCGGCACCATCCCATCAAAGTTATATCGGATGACTCCATCCTGAACGTGCCGAACGACCCCCGGCCATGTTAAAACCTCTCTGTGGAAGATACTGTCGGTCAACTGGAACCGCAAGGGCGCCATGTGAAATGTGTGGTGCGGGACACAAGCCGGCCGTATGAAAGTGTGATTATGGCTGACGCCAAACCACACTTGTTCGCTGTATTCATCCAGCAGGTTCCGGGGTACCCGCTGCTGAGAGGCCACCACATCGACCATCCTCCCATACCATTCGCGGAACGCCTCCGTGTTCACCTGCTTGCTGCTGGGGGCCGTGGACACCTGCCAGGGGGAGTATCGCATCGCGAACGGTTGGCTCCCGGTGAGTTCCGCTGGTGTCCGTATCGGAGGAACATGCCATTTCCACATGGCAAAGGCTAGGAGCAAGTATCCGTAGATAAAACTGGTGGTCCGTCTGTAATTGTCTTCGCAGGCCGCGAAGAGTTCCTTCAACACGAACGCGCTCCAATTCAATCGGGCCCCTTTGACGCAGTGTTCCGCAATAGAAATTGTGTCTAAGGTGCACTCGCCCTTGGTGTAATGGCGCATGGTCTTGCTCGCTATCAGATAGCAAGCAAACCGGATTTCTGGTACATTGATCAGATCTATCTTGGCACCTTTGCCACCACGGCGAGTACCATATTTTGTGTATAGGTCCGCCTCGGCCGATTTCCGGGCGCGCTTGGAGGCCGTCTGCCCCGCAGAGGAAACATCTGCCCCAGTTTGACATAGCCCCGTAAGCCGACTAATATCTGCTGCATGGATTGGAATCTCCTCGTTCAACCATAGGGACCCGTTCTGCACCTGACTGAGGAGGAACCGGGTGCATTGCAGAACTGGTCCGGTGGTGCCGAAGACAGGGAGACTGCGTAAATTCATCAACGTCGACTGCTGGAGACCCCGGAATTCGTCCTTCATCCGACTGTTAGAGCTGCTCCCCGGTGTGTAGCGGTGTTCCATGAACGTCTGCCAATGCAGATGGGGAAACTCAGCCGGGTCGGACAAGTTAGCGTTCATGCAGGGCGCATTGTCGTACTTGCCGACCAGTGATAATTCAAGCCGGTGAATTCTGTGATCCAGCACCGGTTCCGGGACGGAGAGAACAGCTCTCGGCATCTTGGCGCGTCTCTGATAGACCTGGATGATTCGTCTGGAGCTCCCTGCTAAGTTCTGAGTGCTCTGAGGCTGCAAGTGCTCGGGAGTCGCTGAAATTTCCAAACTGAATTGGTCCGTCATCCCGGCGCCGATAGCCTTCATGCAAATTGGGCCATCCGCTGGCACGCGCGGGGTTGATGAGACTCCATAACGACATTTAATTCTTGCTATCATGCTTGCCTGCGATAATCGTGTGATCAATCGCAGGCCTGTGTGTAATCTGACAGTTGCTGACGGCGGCATTGGAAGATGGGCGGACCCGACGGCGGAGAGAACTGCGGCTAATGGGGAATGATTACGGTATGATTATTGTCCATTAAGGGAATTTATGACCAAAATCTGAGCTATCCTACGGACTGAAAAAAGGACTGACGGTTATGACCTGGACTGACGCTGGCACGAGGACAGATCCTTCGTGCAGGACACGCTGGACTGGGAGCGGCGTCCTACTGGGTTGGCGCGCCGCCACGCTGGACTGGCATTGCGACACGCTGGACCGGCCCGCTCCGACCATGGTCGGTTGCGGTATGGATGCCGCAACTGACGGTTTATTTGACTGACTGCAAAGAAATGGAAACGACTAACTATGCTCATCCCGGTTGCGGGAGAGTTATTCAACTACGCTACTCTACGGGTGCTCTCGGTTGCGAGAGTTATTGATGGAAAGGGAGAAGGTACCTACTCCTGGTAGGGCTTCAAGCGTGCGCCATTCACCCATCCTGGAAGAACTGAGCCGTCCAATTGTGCCAATCGAACGGCTCCTGAGTCGCGGATCTCGATAACAAAGTACGGTCCCAGCCAATGCATCTGGAGCTTGCCTGGGAACTTCTGGAACCGGCTGTCGTACAAGAGAACTTTTCCGCCAACTTGGAAAGTTTTAGTCTTGATGTGGCGGTCGTGCCACGCTTTCTGTCTGGCCTTCTGAACCTTCTGATGGAATTCCGCAAGAAACCGAGCTTCGTCCAGCTCCTGTAGCTCGTGGAGTCGTTCCTGCAGTGCCGCATCCTCTGAGAAGTGAAGGGGCGTTGCGATCAAAAGGCTGGGGACGGTGAACTCGGCGGGAATCACAGCTTCCCGGCCGTACACCAGCTGGAATGGCGTCTGGTTTGTCAAACGTTTTACCGTGGTCCGGTAAGCCCATAATGTCGCTGGTATCCGCTCATCCCAATCATCCCACTGAGCGTTGCAGATTTTCGTCAAGCCCTTCTCCAGAATCTTATTGAAGGCTTCCACCGTGCCATTAGCCTGCGGGTGGTATGGACTGCTCTTATGATGCTGTATCATAAATGTCTCCAGGAGCGATTTGACCGTGGCATTAATGAAGTGTGTGCCTTGATCACTGGTCAGGCTACGTGGGCAGCCAAAGCGGCTGATGATGTTTTCAAAGATGAACCGAGCAGCGGTCTCAGCGGAGCAGTCGCGTACCGCTGCTGCTTCCGCCCATCGCGTGAGATAATCAGTCGCCGTAATGATGTACCGAGCTTTGGAATGGCGAGCAACTGGTGCAATGGGCCCTACAAAGTCGACAACCCACTTCTCAAATGGCCGCAACACATGCACGGGGTGTAGCGGAAGCTCATCTCTGTGCGAAGGCCGTCCCGTCCTCTGACAAATATCGCAACGTTTCACATAGGCCTTACAATCTGCATGCACCGTCGGCCACCATAGACCAGCTTGAAGTACCTTCCTTGCGGTGGGTTTAGCCCCCACGTGTCCGCCCGCAACTCCGCTGTGACATTCCCACGTCACCGCTTCCCGTTCATGGTCAAGAACACACCTGCGCAACACCTCATCCAGGCCCAGCTTGTACAGCTGCCCTGCGATTAATTGATAATCGGCCGCCCGGACAACCAAGTGGCGTTTCTGAAGCGGCGTGTAATCCTCGGGGCACTGTCCTGTGGTCAGATACGTGGCAATGTCAGCCAGGTAGTCTGGGATCGCTTCAATGCGAAACAGATCAGCATCCGGAAGCTGATCATCTAACGGACCATCGTTTTCCCCTGACTCCAATCTGGATAAATGATCAGGCCCGACATTTAGCCGGCCCGGTTTAACAATTACATCGAACGTAAACTCCTGAAAGAGGAGAAGCCATCGGCAGATCCTTCCTTCCAACACAGGCTTATTGACCAGAAATTTTAAGGCCGAATGGTCCGTGAAAAATGTAAACTTACCGCCCAGAAGGTAGTGGCGGAACTTCTGGAGAGAGTACACCATTGCCAGCGCCTCCCGCTCGGTCGTGGTATAATTCTTCTCCGCATTAGATAGGCGTCGGCTGGCGAAGTATACCGGGTGGTCAACTTTCGTTTCCCCGGGTTGCGCTAATACGGCGCCAAGTGCAATCCCGGACGCATCAATGTGCACATGGAACTGCTTATCCCAGTTTGGATGAACGAGAATGGGTGTCGTCGCCAATTTCTCTTTTAACGCGTCCAGTGCCTTCCTGCACTCTGTTGTCCGTTCAAAAGCTTCCGACTTCCGCAACAGTTTCTCCAAAGGGGCAGTGATTTTGGCGTAGTTGCGGATAAAACGCCTGTAGTATCCAGTGTGCCCGAGCAATGCCCGCAACTGCTTCACGTTCTCGGGGGCCTCCATGTGGACAATAACCGCGACCTTGGCGGGATCAACGCAGACCCCTTGCTTACACACCACGTGACCCAAGAGTGTGCCGAATAGTACTGCAAAAATACATTTCTTCAAATTCAAGGAAATCTGCAGCTGGCGACACCGATCGAACATAACACGCAACAGGGAGGCGTGTTTCTTCAGCAGGCTGTAAACGGTCCAATCATCCATATAGACTTCCAGGAATTTGTGAATATACTCCCAGAAAGCAGCAATAACAATCCGGGAAAACACGGCTGGCGCGTTCTTCAGTCCAAACGGCATGACATGGTATGCGAATGATCCCCACTCGGTTGTGAATGTCGTCTTTGCCTTGTCCTCTTCAGCGATGCGCACCTGATGGTAGCCCGAAAATCCATCCGCGAAAGAGTAAGCTTCGTTTCCCGCGACATGATCTAGTACTTCGTCGTTGAAGGGAGTGGGAAACGGATCGTGAATACAAGCATTATTCAAACTCCGGTAATCTACGCAGACCCGAATTTCCGCTTTATCCTTCTTGTTCTGGATGACAATGGGACTTACCCACTCAGCTTCCTCTACAGGAAAAATGAGACCTGCAGCCAGCATTTTATCGATCTCCATCTTTACCTTCTCTTTGATGCGTGGATTTAACCGGTAGGGTCGGTGCTTGACCGGCCTGGCTCCTGGTTTTAGTGTGATGCGCATCTCACCCAAATCCCCTTTGATCCCCTTCAGGTCCGCAACTGAGGATGGGAATAGGTCTTCATACTACCGAAGGAGGCTGAAAATTTCCCTGGTCATCTCCGCGTCCCAGTAATCTCCCACTGTTGCCAGTTTCGGTTTCTCCTCCGTTCCTATGTTCAGCTTCTTTGTCTTTAGGGGCTGCAAATGGACTCCTTCTGTCGTTGGCTCGTCGCGGACACTCCGCTCGCCCTCCTTCTCGTCAAAATGGAGATGCCTCAGGTCCTCCAAACTGTCGTCCCTTGGTTCGCCGTCAACCCGTTGGAAAACCAACTCGCTCTTCACCCTTGAACGTGACGCCACCGGTCCCTCATTGGGCTCGGGATGGCGGAAAAACAGAACCTCCTTGACGGCTTGTAGGGCCTGAGATTCCTGTGCCGTCTCCCCTTCGAATGAGAAACTCTGGACGAACTTCTCCGCAACTTCTTGCCAAGAGCGGGTTCCCCGTTTCCGCTTTTCCGCTAGGTACCAGGCCTGGGGGATTGTACCCAGGGAGTGTATAAATCTGTGGACCCACAACTCCTCAGGGTAGCTGGTGCTGCGCCACTGTTCCTCGCACGCCCGCAAGTGCTGTCGCGGGTCTGAATCTCCATGGTGTTTAAGTGTAATGCAGGGCCCTTCATCCTCTTTGAAGCGTGCCCGTAGTGCATCCACCACCAGCTCCCATCGCAGCAGAGTGTTTCGGTGATTGTTCCACCATCGTCCTGATGTTGACTTCAGAGCCACATCTAACAGGGGTATCCGGCATTCTTCTGGGACCCGGTCTTCCACCTTGAGGATAAAAGTATTTACTGCTTGCATGTTTGACAACGTGGGGTACCCGCAGATCTCGGTCCCCACCCACCGGACCTGCGCGATGGCGGCGCATCGCCGCATGGTGGTCTCGTATCCCCCTTGCTGCCAATCTTCCCATGCAAGCTCGGATCCGAGTTCCGAGCTCTGCACACTCCGCCAACTGATAGATCCTGTTGCGGTCGGGTTGATATAATCGTCACGCCTCCCGGCGGTCATCTGATAGAGGTGGTCCATTATCTGAGCGTCCTCCCGACTATCCACCGGTTCTGTGTATTGCGGTCCCTGATACGGGTCGAGAGGCTGAGTCACCCGTACCTCCCCATCCTCAAAAATCATCAGCTCCTTCTTGAGATCGATGATCGCATAATTCTCAAAAGCCCAATCAATGCCAAGTAAAGCAGGATAGGGGTCCTTATCGCCCATGATATTAATAACTTCGAAGTCGGCATAGGTCTTTACCCCCGCAACATCAACCTCGACACCCTCGAGTCAGCCAATTGGAAAAATACAGTACTGGTTCGCCATTCTGAGTTGGATCGGGGAATAGGCGAGCCGGGGCTTTCCCAGAGCCTCCCATGTCTTTCGCGGCAATATGTTGACGTCGGACCCCAGGTCCAACATTGTATCGCTGATTTGGAATCCTGCGATCTGTGTGTTAAGTCAAAATTCTTTGCCCGTTCGCGGCTTGTTTCGCTTGACACGCTGCACATATTGAGGCGTAGTGTCCACCAAGTTTCTGGGTTCTGCCCGGTCCTGCAGCGCTCCGTCCAATACCTGTCTGAGCTGCTGCCGCAGCACGGTGTCATCAACAATCCTGAGAAATAGCCGGAGCCAGTCCGCAACTACAGCATCTGCGGCGTTCTGATCCCCGATTTTCGGCCGCTGGGGCTCCTCCAGCCCTCCTTCCTTTCGCATCTGGGCGAATGCCTCAACCGCCTCCTGAAAGTACTTCTTCTGCACCTCGGGCCGAATCAACTTCTTCGGGGATGCCGGCCTCACCACTCGTACTGGCTCCTTCTCGTGGGCATCCTCACCAGTCTTCTTTCCGCCTCGCGTTATTATCGCAACATTCTGCATGTCAGGGGTTGCGACCCCTCGCGGTTCTGAGCCTATCAGATTCGTGGCCCTCTGCCGCGCCCGCTCTTCCCACTTTTTGATGAGTTCTGGGCAGTCTTCAGTGGCGTGGGCATTGACCCGGCACTGGGAGCACCAGGGTCGTCGCGGAAGGGGACATTCGCGAGCCACATGACCCTCCTGGTCACAGTTGTAGCATTTTACCGGCCCGCGTCCTCCTGGTCGGCCTCCCCGCATGCCGCCACCTCTTCCCCTCGCAGCCTCGTTGACCCGGTACGAGGGCCGATCCAGTCGATCCGCAAGTGCGTCTAGCGCCCTGCACTGCTCCGTGTTGTGCGTCGTGGACACACAGAATTCGCAGTATACATTATTCGGCACCGTGGAGTACTTTTGTAATATCGGGCACATCCGAGGAGGATGCCCTATCGTTCGGAAAATTTCACAGTATTCTGGGGTGGAGGACCCCGGTTGCGGTGGAAACCCCGCAAAGGCCTGTTGCGTCTGGTATACCCCCTGCGGGTTCATTGCCGTGCCACCCCCTGGTGGTGGCCCCCCCTGGATAGCCGCAACTGAGGGTCCAGCTCCCGCGCCGCGCAACCGAGGACATTCGGTTGCGACGTGCCCCTCGACCAAGCAATGAGTACACCAAACATTCGGTCGCGCCGGTCTTGCTGGCTGAATTTCCTTGAGCTTTTCCGTCAAACTGGCGATCTGGTGTTGCAACCCTATCAACGAAGGGTCTTGCGGAGCCAGCCCCCCCCTATATTCCTGGGGGTATCCCGCCATGGCTTCAATCTTCATGGCCTGCTCCAAAGCATCCTGCAGATTATCAATCTTCTGCTGAGTGAGAGGGGTTCGCGTCAAGGGAAGTAGAGCCTTGATGAACCAGTCCCTCTGGTGGTTTGGATCGATCGGGTAGCTCAGTTTCCCGATCGCGTCCTTGAATCGCCGCATCAACTCCCATGCGGTTTCGCCTTCCTTCTGCTTAATTTCCCATAGCTCGGACAGACCCTGCTGGTCCGTCTGGGGAAGCTTGAATTCGCGGACAAAATCCCGCTTTACGTCCGCAATTACAGGATTAGGGTGCACCTCAGACCACTTGATGAACCACCGCAGAGCTCTCTCTCTGAGCGTGGTTTGAAACTCTATCAACTTCCCTGCATCCGGTGTCTGTCGAGCCCTCCAGATGGCTTCGCACAGATACCAGTGTTGTTCTACATCGTCGTTTCCCCGGCCAGAGAACTCTGGGTACCGGGTGAAAGATCCAGCCATGTATGCTGGCGGCGAATTAACCAAGATAAAACTTCCGGGTCCTGGTTGCGTAACGGTCCCGCTAGGAAAAAAAATACTACTCGTAACGCTGCTGCTACTGGGCGTTACCGGCGCCGCTGAACTACTAGATAACTGACTTAATGCTTGTAACTGAACAAAAATATTTCTTAAAGGTTGATAAAGTACCAGGGGAAGGTCGGGATCCTGGCCATGCGGACGGTGTGACGTAGGGCTACCTGGAGGGGTGGGTGCCGTCTGATCCTGAAACATCTGCTGCATTACGTCGTACCATTCATCATTGGAACTTTCTTCGGGCTGCATCTTTTCCTTATCCTTGTTAATCGTTACTGCTCTTTCTCGCATCCTCGGGCTCCCATGCACCCACTGTACGTCTGCTGCTGTCCTGTCTCCTGTCCGGGTATCCAATCCCATGGTTCTTGTCCTCTGAGGCGCCTCCTTCTGGTTTTTCTTCCCGATCTCCCTTCTCTTCAAATCTCTCATTACCCTTCTTCGCCACCTATCGGCGATCTGTGCCCGCCGATGTGCACGTAACTCCCGCAACTTGCATGCGGCCTCAACGTCCCTCCCCCGTTCCCTACTCCTATAGTCTACACAGCATCGGTCCCCTCACTCCTTCCCCCAGTACGGGTGGCTTACGCTTCCATACTCGTTTTGTGAAATTCAATCAACCCTTCGTCCACCATTAGGGCTTTGATCCACAGCGGAATTTCCTTCAACAGTTTTCCCCTCAGCCCTGAGTGAAACACAGCCTCAGCCTTCGAGAAAGATTGGTAGCACTCAGCGGCAAACTCCACAACGTATCCTTCCAACGTGGTCTTTACCCAAAACTCCACTGCGTGGGTTAGTTCAGTATCTACCCGGTGTAGCGCTACCAAGTCTTCGTGCGCCCACCTGCGGTTTATCTCCCGCAAGCCTTCTTGGGCCGCCTTCGTTCGTAACCTCCGCAACCAGTTGTAAATATCCGTGGGAAACCTTCCCCAGAAAATTTCGTACGTATCGCTAGCTGAGTCAGAGAAAAGAACAAGCTCCCTGACCGCCGCCTCCTTTTTCTTAATCAGCTCCGCCTGCTGAGTAATAAAATGGTCAAGATGATCATCCCACCATCGCCGTATTGCTCCTTCAAAGATCCTTGAGACCATGATCTAGATCCCCTCAGAACATGCAGGTCCCGGCAACGGAACCATTTGTTGGCGAAAAATAAGGTCTCGCGGGCAAGACCCAGGTTCACAGGGTTGTGGCCAACAAGGGTCCGGTGTAGTCTAGTAACACGCCGCCATTTTCACCCTGCTCTGGAAGAACAGAGCATCTCACCCGAGGCGTGCCGCGACCACATGGGAAAGGGGAAGAAATCACAGACGAGGAATAAACCCGCAACCACAGAAAGAAAGAGAATCCATTACATATACCAGAATATTCATGCAAGATCACCAATCAAGTATACAGACAGTCGCAACTTAAAAATTTTAAAGCAGTGTAACCACATCATAACCCATAACCCAAAACATAGAGACAGCAATCCTTCTTTATATTATTCTTCAGCCAAGTACATGATTACATAGCTTCCTTCTCTGATAACTCATAAATCAGATACAGATGGATCTAAGAACAGAGAATACAAAACATAGAGAGTAGAGACCAATGGAGAGAACAAGTCTGATTCCTTCGCGGCTGCTTCCGCGTTCAATCATCCCGCAACAGCAACCGATCAACCAATCTCTCCCTTCTTCAGCCGGGTGATTGCCTTTTATTCACCCGCTCGTCGCGACTGGCGGCTTCTCTGCGTCTTTGCTCTGGCTTTTCCCGACTTCTCTTCTGATGTCTGCATGTTCTACTTCCTGTTTGCTGCTGTATCTCTTTCATCTGTACTTCTCTTTGTTCCATCTTCAGTTATCAAGTGCTTCCGCACCGCCTTGGTAGCTCCGCAACTCCTGGTCGCGCGGTGCGGTCGCGTTAGCTATGTGTATTCCCTCCGCAACTCAAAAAGAGTCCAAGTTCAAAATTCAAAACTTAAACAAAAACAACGGCCCCAACAGGCCCCGACCACAATCCTTTGACTCGTCCGCGAGTCAATCGCAAATGACAGTCTCTACCTCCATACCTTCGCCGGCCTCTGTGCCCTGCTCTGTTGCTCTTTCTTCTGCTGCCCTTTCCTGTTGTACTCCGCCACCTGCTGATTCAAACAAGGGCCCCAACTCCGGGACCCGGCGGAGTGCTGCATCTCGAAGCTCCGTGAAAGTTACTACTGCTTGCTGCCAGTCCTGCATAAGCAGGTCAGCATCTTGAACAATTCGGTTGGCTGTAGCTTCGTCGATGGGCGTCGGTGCATCCCCGAACAGCGTGGCGAGTTGGGACTCGGCAGTGGCATCCAGCTGATGCATTGCCTCGGCATGGCTGCGAAGGGGCGACCGCATCTCCCGGATGGTGTGCTTAGTTGCTGCTGATGCGGCCTCGGTCGTCTGCATTTGAAGTTCCAGCTCGTCCGTCTGAGCGTAGAGCTGGTCTAATCTGGCCTGGTCCGTGGTCGCCCGAATTTGGGTGGCGAGTTGTTGCAGTTGAGCAGCAATGGGCTACGTTTTGACTGTCAGTGCGAGGGAGCACTCCTGCAAGCTGCGTAAAAGGGCCGAAGCCGCTGTTGTCGTGGAATGGAGAGTCTCTTGTAGATTGACTGCCTGTGCCTGCTTGGCAGTGACCGGTCCTGAATAATCAACGGGTGGATCTGGGAGGGTAGGCCGTGCGGCCAACGCCGCTTGTAATTCCTAGTTCTCTCTGCAAATGGTGGTGAAGATGTCCCCGAGCTGGCGAGCCTGTAAGGCTATGCTGTCCTATTCGATGCGAGCAGGGAGTGGGGCATGGTGAGCCCGTGCCTCCGGCCATACGCTGGAAAGCGCCTGATTAACAATGTTGGCCTGTTCCTGGAGGTAGGTCTTCTCCTGCAGTAGCTGATTGCGCTGTTCAGTAAGCGCCGTGATCTGGTTCCCCTACTCGGTGCATCGCCGTTGTAGCTCTGCATGAATCTGCTCGGCCTGGCCGGCCGCCCGCTGAATGAGCAAAAATAACTGTGCTGGACTCAGTTGTGCTGCAGTCGTTGTGCGCGGGGCATCCTGCTGAGGCGTCTGTTCCTATAACGACGGTCCTACGGCCGCTGCTCGGCCTGCAGTCTCTGGAAGGTGGATCGGCGTCTGTTGTTGTACCGAAGTGGCCATATCAGGCTCTGGCCGGTCCTGCTGCGTAGTTGGCGCTGTGGAAGGGCTGATTGAATCAACCCCAACTCTGTCTAGCTGAACAAATATAGTGGCAATGGGCTCCTGGGACGTGGCCACGGGGTCAACAGGGGGTACCACCGCGGCAGTACTGGAGGTAACCTCCGCCCCGTGGTCACCGCCGAAGAGGTCCCGGATCAAGGAATCGGACACAGTGGCTGATGAAGTGGACGGATTGGGGGAAGTGGCATGTGGTCTGCTGGTGGAGGGGGCGGTGGATGGAGTGACCGAGGAGGGAGGGAAACGAAGGTTGAGGAAATCTGCTGGGTCAATCAGCGGTTCCTCCGGGATCAAGGTAGCTGTGGGCGGCGTGACGGTGGATCATCCTCCGTAAGGTCCACCACGGGATCTGCAGTACGGGCCCACTTGGATGGGGGTGGCCCAGAGGAATCGGGTTCGGGGCCCGGTTCACCCATTGTCGTGATGATGGGGGTGGCAGAAGTGAACAGGGAAGTGGGAATTGGGGAAGTGAGGGAAGCAGTGTTGGAGAGACCAAGTGACCGGTTAAGAAGAAATTCATTAAAGGAAGGAAATATAGGGGCGCTACTAGAAACAACCTGGGTGGCCACATTGAGTCTCCGGACTTGGTCGTTCATATGCTCCACAATGGGGACCAGTGCCGCGGGCAGGGTCGCTGCGCTCCCGGCTGCCTCTGTGGTTATCGCTACCGCGACTGGAGAAGATTCCCCGGCACTGGTCTCGGCAGGCTGCTGGGCAGCCCGCATCCCATCAAAGTTATATCGGATGACTCCATCCTGAACGTGCCGAACGACCCCCGGCCATGTTAAAACCTCTCTGTGGAAGATACTGTCGGTCAACTGGAACCGCAAGGGCGCCATGTGAAATGTGTGGTGCGGGACACAAGCCGGCCGGATGAAAGTGTGATTATGGCTAACGCCAAACCACACTTGTTCGCTGTATTCATCCAGCAGGTTCCGGGGTACCCGCTGCTGAGAGGCCACCACATCGACCATCCTCCCATACCATTCGCGGAACGCCTCCGCGTTCACCTGCTTGCTGCTGGGGGCCGTGGACACCTGCCAGGGGGAGTATCGCATCGCGAACGGTTGGCCCCCGGTGAGTTCCGCTGGTGTCCGTATCGGAGGAACATGCCATTTCCACATGGCGAAGGCTAGGAGCAAGTATCCGTAGATAAAACTGGTGGTTCGTTTGTAATTGTCTTCGCAGGCCGCGAAGAGTTCCTTCAACACGAACGCGCTCCAATTCAATCGGGCCCCTTTGACGCAGTGCTCCGCAATCGAAATTGTGTCCAAGGTGCACTCGCCCTTGGTGTAATGGCGCATGGTCTTGCTCGCTATCAGATAGCAAGCAAACCGGATTTTTGGTACATTGATCAAATCTATCTTGGCACCCTTGCCACCTCGGCGAGTACCATATTTGGTGTATAGGTCCGCCTCGGCCGATTTCCGGGCGCGCTTGGAGGCCGTCTGCCCCGCAGAGGAAACATCTGCCCCAAATTGACATAGCCCCGTAAGCCAACTAATATCAGCTGCATGGATTGGAATCTCCTCGTTCAACCACAGGGACCCGTTCTGCACCCGACTGAGGAGGAACCGGGTGCATTGCAGAACTGGTCCGGTGGTGCCGAAGACAGGGAGACTGCGTAAATTCATCAACGTCGACTGCTGAAGACCCCGGAATTCATCCTTCATCCGACTGTTAGAGCTGCTCCTCGGTGTGTAGCGGTGTTCCATGAACGTCTGCCAATGCAGATGGGGAAACTCAGCCGGGTCGGACAAGTTAGCGTCCATGCAGGGCGCATTGTCGTACTTGCCGACCAGTGATAATTCGAGCCGGTGAATTCTGTGATCCAGCACCGGTTCCGGGACGGGGAGAACAGCTCTCGGCATCTTGGCGCGTCTCTGATAGACCTGGACGATTCATCTGGAGCTCCCTGCTAAGTTCTGAGTGCTCTGAGGCTGCAAGTGCTCGGGAGTCGCTGAAATTTCCAAACTGAATTGGTCCGTCATCCCGGCGCCGATAGCCTTCATGCAAATTGGGCCATCCGCTGGCACGCGCGGGGTTGATGAGACTCCATAACGGCATTTAATTCTTGTTATCATGCTTGCCTGCGATAATCGTGTGATCAATCGCAGGCCTGTGTGTAATCCGACAGTTGCTGACGGCGGCATTGGAAGATGGGCGGACCCGACGGCGGAGAGAACTGCGGCTGATGGGGAATGATTACGGTATGATTACTGTCCATTAAGGGAATTTATGACCAAAATATGAGCTATCCTACGGACTGACAAAAGGACTGACGGTTATGACCTGGACTGACGCTGGCACGAGGACAGATCCTTCGTGCAGGACACGCTGGACTGGGAGCGGCGTCCTACTGGGTTGGCGCGCCGCCACGCTGGACTAGCGTTGCGACACGCTGGACTGGCCCGCTCCGACCATGGTCGGTTGCGGTATGGATGCCGCAACTGACGGTTTATTTAACTGACTGCAAAGAAATGGAAACGACTAACTATGCTCATCCCGGTTGTGGGAGAGTTATTCAACTACGCTACTCTACGGGTGCTCTCGGTTGCGAGAGTTATTGATGGAAAGGGAGAAGGTACCTACTCCTGGTAGGGCTTCAGGCGTGCGCCATTCACCCATCCTGGAAGAACTGTGTCGTCCAATTGTGCCAATCGAATGGCTCCTGAGTCGCGGATCTCGATAACAAAGTACGGTCCCAGCCAATGCATCTGGAGCTTGCCTGGAAACTTCTGGAACCGGCTGTCGTACAAGAGAACTTTGCCGCCAACTTGGAAATTTTTAGTCTTGATGTGGCGGTCGTGCCACGCTTTCTGTCTGGCCTTCTGAACCTTCTGATGGAATTCCGCAAGAAATCGAGCTTCGTCCAGCTCCTGTAGCTCGTGGAGTCGTTCCTGCAGTGACGCATCCTCTGAGAAGTGAAGGGACGTTGCGATCAAAAGGCTGGGGACGGTGAACTCGGCGGGAATCACAGCTTCCCGGCCGTACACCAGCTGGAATGGCGTCTGGTTTGTCAACCGTTTTACCGTGGTCCGGTAAGCCCATAACGTCGCTGGTATCCGCTCATCCCAATCATCCCGCTGAGCGTTGCAGATTTTCGTCAAGCCCTTCTCCAGAATCTTATTGAAGGC
>JAXQQM020087907.1:0-32149 GCA_034641835.2 Pinus albicaulis | reverse complement strand
TTAAGGCTAGGAGTAGATGGTGGTGATTCTTGTCTATGCCTTGAAGAAGATGGAGTTGTAAAAATCGAACTCTTGGCTTTAGCTATAAACCTTCCCCTAGAATCTCTTGCTCTATGCATGTCATTTTTTATTTTTATTTTTATTTTTAAAAGTTGGGCTAATAATTCTCTTTCTGATCTTCCAGGTCACACTAGGTGCAAGAAGAGAGCATACTTAAGAAATTACTGAACCAATAACTCTCTTTTCTGATCCTCCAGATCACACTAGGTGCAAGAGGAGAGCATACTTCAAGAAATTATCAAGTTTTCCCTTCTTTTATTATTTTGTTTTTTTTAAGAAATTGGCTACCTAGTTACACTTCCCCGGCAACGGCGCCAAAATTTTTGGTCAATTTAGTGTGTCCTAAATTGCTACATTAATTTATCAATCCGGGATTCGTAAGCTAATGAAGTGTGGCGCACTATATGTGCAAGATAACCTATTTCTTATCTTTTTTTCGTTTTTAGTTTTCTAATGTGAGATGGAAATTCTAAAATAAAAACAAGTATGGTTATGATTGTTCAAGGCAATGATATCCTTTATAATGATTTACCAACTTGAAACTTCAAAAGGAATTTGAAACATACAATGAAAAAACTTGAAAGGAAATGAAAATGTGCTGCTAACCTAGTAAATCAAAACAGTGAACTAATTGAGCATGAAAACCAAACTATCCTTGCTGCTGTCTAAACACAAAAGAAATTATGCTTAAAGAAATCCAGGAATTGCAACAAAGTAAATCTAAATCAAATTACATCAACTTATATTCTGATCCCTCGCCATTAGTCCAGCTATTTCTTTCGGAGGTAACCATAAACAACTTGAGCAACCTGATATCTAATTTGCAGAAAAAGAAACTAATATCAAACTACACACTCATACTTCAATCCCTCACCATCAGTCCAGCTGTGGCTTTCGGAGGTAACTGAAAATGACATGAGCAATTTAATATATCTAACTTGAAGAAAGTAAACTAATATCAAACTACACACTCATACTTCAATCCCTCACCATCAGTCCAGCTGTGGCTTTCGGAGGTAACTGAAAATGTCATGAGCAATTTAATATATCTAACTTGCAGAAAGTAAACTAATATCAAACTACACATTCATACTTCAATCCCTCACCATCAGTCCAGCTGTGGCTTTCGGAGGTAACTGAAAATGACATGAGAAATTTAATATATCTAAATCTAACTACTGAAACAAATGTGCAAGACTGAAATAAACAAAGCAGTACTGGAATTAAACAAAAACTAAGAAAAATAAATTAGCAGCAGAACAATATTGATTCCATTTCATTAGTCAAAAGATATGCAAAT
This sequence comes from Pinus albicaulis, assembly GCA_034641835.2. Lineage (NCBI taxonomy): Eukaryota > Viridiplantae > Streptophyta > Pinopsida > Pinales > Pinaceae > Pinus > Pinus albicaulis. The sequence continues at coordinate 30,789 of JAXQQM020087907.1, read as the reverse complement.
GCCCGGGCTGCCTATTTGTAATCTGAAACAAGAACACTGATCAGTTAACAACAACATAAAACATGAAAGATTATGGACAGAAGTAAGATGTAAAGCATGAAATATTATAAACAGAAATGAAGCATAAATACCATGAAAGATGCAATGTATAAACACGTGAATGAATTATGGTACAATGAACTTAAAGAAATAAACAAGAAACTATACAATAATGCACAAAACCTCAGCGTGTGCAGGGGCCCTCTGCACCAGCCTCGGGCAATAGCCTTCAAATACGAATTACGCTTGGAAACAGAGTCTTCTTATATATTAAAATGCAGTCATAACAGAGAGATGATATTACGGCACAGTGGAAACGTAATTACATTACAGAGCTATCTGGAGGCTAATGGAGACTAATCTAATATGCGTATGCAAACGCATTATTTATAACAAAGGAAATATAACTAATTCCCTAAAGTTTATGCTGATAGAAAACACGTAAACCATTACATCCAGAGATCTAGGATCATGGCCGCGTTGAGGAGTAAATCTATGAAGAGTGGATGTTTGATTCGGCTTATGGAGCCGTGTACAGGTGTTGATGTGTCTCCCGTAAGTTAGAAACGGTCATGCAAATCCTCACGTGATGAGAAACAGAGTCCTATCACCATGGGACTCTACGGTTGACTTCCACTTGGCCACCTTTGACTGCAGCCTCCTTAGGTGATTTTTCTCGAGCCAATAGGACACGATCCATGTCCACATCATTTACGACTTGCCCATGTGGCTCGTTTTTCCTGAAGACACCTGTAACATAGACTTTCACAAAATGGTTGCGGAAAGTTGCAGCAGTTGCGGAAAGTGGCAAGATTCCGCAGCTAAATGAGCAAAAATATAAATCAAACAGCAGACACAAAATATAGTTAAAAACCATTTTAGATGCTCTTTTTCAATTAATATGCAATGATATTGAAAACTTGGAAGGTTGGTGGTGAAAAAGGTACAGGAAGATGTATAAGAAGATCTTGATTTGAGACTCAACGAACAATTCCATTTTATGTTCATGTATCACATGGGCCCCTTCCATTGTGAATTTTCTGAGAATATAAGTGTTGGGAGATATTTAACCCACTTAGATTTATTTCGGGGAGCTCCTTCTGGGATTCAAAAGACTTATGCTGTGGCATTGGATATAAGGGATCCTACCTGTTTGATTCTCGAGTTGAACCACACTGAAAATGCTTCCACTATGTCACAGTTGTTCCAGATTTTGGATATTATAGCTTTTCATTTGGTTAGATTCCATATGCATGTACACAACCTTAAGGTTCAGTTCCATGAGGATTTTCTCATGAAGATGTTTATGGTCATTTTGGAAGGAAAAGCATGGTCTTGGTATGAAAGCTTGCCAAATGGTTCATTATATTCTCTTGTTGATTTCCATGTTGCATTTTATGAGATGTATGAAGATTGTCATCCATCCTTATTGCTGGTCAAAGTTTGCTGTAAACACTGTGTGAGATTTATTGAATATTTAGAAATTTTTTATGAAGATGATGAGTTCATGGATGAGGAAATTTTAGAAGCCCTTCATGACAATCCCTTTCATCACCAAGAAGAAAGGATAGCCTCTTTCTTAGATGAAAATGATACCCAACAGGAGTTTATTTATGAAAATTATGATACATCCTCTGAGTTTGATGAAAGGTTGCAACAGACTTGTCAGTCTTTTGATCATCAGGAGTATGAGAATCATTGCAAAAAACAAGAGGAAATATTGGAAGATGATTGCTACAAACCTCAGGTACAGGAAAAATTTGATTCTTCATATCATTTCTTACATCAACCTACATCAAATAATGATCACACTAATGAAAAAATGGGTGAAAATTTATCTTTATCTTTGTCTTCTAATCTGAAATCATTTGAGTGAAAATCAGTAGATAAGATTCAGTTTGTGGATGAAGTTGAAGAGAATATTGAAAAGGACATTCAAGTTTTAAAAGATAAAATTCAATCTCATAGTATTCATAATCAAGATCAGTCTTTTCAAATTATTTTTATGCCAGAAAACAAAGAGAGGGTGCTGCCACCTTTCTCCTTTGAGTTTGAGGAAGAATACATTGCTTTTGAAAATCAGTTTGAAAATAAATTTGAAAGAACACAACTGAAGTCTTATGTGGTTGATCAAAGCATGGATGAGTTGTCCAAAGTTGCAGAATGTCATGAGGAGTATCAAACATATCATGTCTTCTTTGATCCTATAGTTGAATACATGGAAGAGTTCTACAGTCCAGATTTCCAGTTATACTTTCATTTTGAAGATCAGTTACATCTAATATTGCCTTGGTCATTTCAGTATCATGTTTACTTTTGGTTCAAGAAAAATCAAGAGATTCAAGTGTCAGATTAGAGCAATAACTGGCTTCATTGGAAGTTTCATGTTCCTTGAGTTACAAACTGAGATTGCAGTTGATAGGGTGGGTAGGAGTGTGTATATAAGCTCAAAGTTGATTGAGCATATTTTCAGTAGGTACATATTTGGTTCTTCTGTAGTGATCATCAAGCTTGAGCACAAGGTGAAGGCCATTAGAGCTTGAGGAGAAAGCTTGGAAATTTCAAAATTTTTCTGTTTTGGTCAAGAAAAATGGATAGCAACACTGGAACTACGGGTTCTTAGTGTACCATAGGGAACACTATCCCAAGTGGAGCCACTGTTATCACCCAAAAATTTTCAAAACATCATTGTGTCAAGTTTGTTTTTGATCATGGGTCAAAATAGGGTCTGAAAGTCATTTTTAGTTTGGTTAAGGGTAGGTCATAGTTTTTATAAGTTTAAAGGTCATCATTTAAGTTCAAATAAAGTCCTTCTAGGTCCATTCCATGATCAAAGATTCATATTTTTAATTTAAGGGTCATTCAATTAATTTTCGGGCTAAATTTCTACAATTAGCCAGGAATCCACCGTTTTGTAGTGCTGCTAGTTCAAAAAAGAGGAAATGTGCTACGAAAGTGCTGCTACTTTTGTAGCGCAATAGGAAGCAAAAACTCTGTTTTTTGGTTTTGAGTAGTCAACTTCTAAGGAGGTTTCTGAGAAACTAACAACGAATTTAGGAAAAATGAAAGAGGTTTTTCTTTCTAACAGAACTAAATACAAACATCTCTCTCATTTTTCTCAAATTCATTAGGAGGTGGGAGAAATTGATAAATTCAAATGTGCTACGAAACTGTTGTTACAAAATGTCATGTACATGACTGTTTAGAAGTCAACTTCAAATTCATTTTCTGTCCACATGAAAAAGTATTTTGGAAACTTGAAAGAGGTTTTTCTACATCATAGCCCCATATACAATAACATCTCTCACGTTTCTCATATGTGTTATCAGTTTGGAGATACAAGGCTTTCTTTGAAGCCCTATTTTCAGAAACAAAGTTTTCCTGTTTTACACATTTTTGTCAAAGAAATTTTCTAGACAACAGAAGATGTGTTTCAAAAAACAAAGAGAGGGTTTTATTCAAGACATCATGACCTAAAAAAACCTCCTTCATTTTCCCAAAATACATCATGGAGTAGGAGATATAGGCTTTGTCCCAAGGCCTATGTTTCAGGAAAAAACAGGAAAAACCAATAGGCCAACCTATTGCAAATGAAGAAGGGACCTCAAGAAGGCTGGAATAACTCTGTTTTTCAAGTGATATGATTAAATAAGGTTTATTTTTAGTTTTTGGCACATTCATACTTTACATTTTGGAAAAAATTGGACAAAACTGCTCATTTATCATTTTCGTAGCGCACACAGTGCAAAATCAGTGAAAAGCACTACGAAACCGCTGTAGCATGCTTTTTCACTCCCTCCCTTAAATTTTGGAAGGGAAAATATGTGTATGAAGACCTGAAATTGCTAGGGAAGTTGTGCTAAGTGATAATGAAGATAAATCTGAAAAGAAGAAGCCAAAATTTTTAAGATAAATGGTTTAAAAGTCTGCACTACGAAAAGCGCTACGAAACTATGTTGTTTTCGTAGCACAGGTTTGTTTTTGCTATTTTTGGATTTCAAAGTTGAATTTTCATAGATGACACTCATGGATGATTTTGGGCATATGTTATTTCAGTTCCTGATATCAAATAGATTCGAATTCATGGGTTCATGGTGGTTAAAGTGTCTCAAGAACACAAAGAATCCTAAACCTAGAAAACAGGGGACAGTTTCCTAGTTTGCAAGAGATTAGCATTGAGGAAATTAAATGCTGGAGCTTATCATTTGGATTCAACCTTATGGATATATAGGGGGGAAATGATTTAATCTAGCTTAGATAAAGTTTTTTTGGGTAGAGTTAAAAGAGTTCTAATTCTATTTGTAATAGGACTCTGTATTAGGTTTACAACTGTTTTTGTAATAAATATCATGTTTTATGGTTAGGATAGGTTTCAAAGATAGGAATTAGATGTATCTAGCTGTGGAGAAGTTTATATTATGATGTAAATTATCTATAAAAGATCAAGGAGTCGAAATAGAAATGGTTGGACATTTGTTAGAAAAAAGACTATGTTTATTGTAAGTGACTGTTTTCAGCTTAATACAAAATTTATACTTAGACAACTCAAGATTCATAAGGAGTTCTTGTATTTTCTTGTTCTAATGGAATATTTTCAATATTCTATTGTAGTGGTGTTTTCTTATGTTACTCAGAATTCATCAATGATGCTCTAACTTCCTTCATAGACAAACTGTCTGTGTTTCATTGTTCTACATGTGTATTCCTTGACTTGAACTCTGATATGCCTTGCTTCCATGCTAGGTAGATTATTTTGGTTTTGCTGAAGCTATTATGACTCCATAAGCCCAATGTACACCCAATGTGATTTACAACCAGTTTATATCATTTATTTTCTTTTATCCCATATAGAGTTAGCCATCTACATATTTATCAAAAATCATGAACCCTTGAGAGAGCCCTCTCAGGTTGAGGAGGCTAAGCCTCAGCCAAAAGATTGGTCTGAAATAGTTACATGAGATTAGCTTGATTGGTAGCCTATCAGGTCTGATTTTGTGATAACAGATGGTGGATTTTGTGCGAGAAAAGAGGGATATAGGTTCCCTTGTTCCTGATTGGTGTAAGATTTCCGGGAAGGCTCTCTTGTATCAACATTCCTAGCTGAGTAATGGTTCCCTTGCGAGGGAGGGTATGAGCCTCCCTGCTATTGATGGTATGGTATTACCCTATTCGTCATATTCTGCAAAGGTGCATACTAAATTTTATGGTAGCCAGGTTCCAAAACTTTCTAGTCAGAATCGCATGAGTATCCTGGGTATTGGTTACTGTTGCTTAGGTGACCTTGGGTCAAGGGCTAGATCAAATCGTCTGTAGTATTTGACACGCTTGGTAACTCTCTATAAGCGTGTAGGCATGGGACATTGGGAAGGACATTATAAATATATCATGAGTAGATGTAAATGAGTACAAGTTGTTGGGCCTTGTTAATGGCGTCCTCGTCGGAGGTAGATTTCTGTGTCGCCACACCTTTTTAAATCTCATCTATGAGAGTTTTCAAAAATAATTCCAACAACACTCTATCGTCGAGTTTTTCTTTGCACAAACTATGACGTTTCTGCCATTCATGGAGATGGTTTGATATATGGACAACTGGTGTTTGCCTAAAATGTGTTAGTAGTTCCATTCCCGAATCATGATGAATGGGGAGCTGAAAATAGGTGAGGAAACTTGTAGCGAGGGTGCTAAAGGTTCCATGAGAGGTGGAAGGCTACTGAACATACCATTTTTCCACAGGCCCTATTAAGGTGCGTTGAAAAAGTCTTAGTCTAATGGTATCATTAATGATACTATTGGATGAACACCACAGGTGGAAAGTCATGATATGATTTCCTGGGTATTTTTCTTGCTTCCCTTCGAATTTTGGTATATCCGGATGGAGATTTGTGGGCATGGGAGGCCAATTAAGGCCATGAGAAATGGGTTCATTAGTTAACTTCATTAGATCTAGAATATTAAGTGATGCTAAGAAGGGTAACTATGTATTTATTGACATTGTATACTATGGAAAAACATGTATCTAAATGCGATGGTTTATGAGAGGTTACTGGGGAATATGACCTTGTGGCATGACTTGACGGATGTTTTTCTAATTCCCTGAAGGGGTAGCGCTCCTCTTCCCTCTAGGGGTTGTAGAATGGGTTGAGTTTGGTGACGTTGCTTGGATTTCCACAGGTGTGGCATTGGGCGACCCTTGGGGGTTTCCAATCATAAATGCCTCGATAAATGTAGAAATTATATACAATATGCATGTATATTACCGGACTCTCTTGATCTAAAAATTAAATCCACTGTTAAATACATAATCCTTTTACTCAATTATTTGTGGAAATTAAATCGCCAATTGAAAACATATGAAGAAAAATCAATTTCACATAAGAATATGTTTTACTGAAAAATCTTAAAGCTAAAATCCCCAACTATCATATATGATGTATATCATGGAATCATGAAACAATATCATACAAAGCTCAACTCATAGAGCTCTCAGTACAATATACAATCATCTCACACTGTCATACAAAAATTGGTTCACACATGCACCAATTTACTGCCTCCTGACAACCTGCCTCCATTGCGCAATCCCTGCTGAAGAAGATCCCTAAATGAATTCGATCTTGCCTTGCTTGTACTATGCAATCCTCATTGGAAAATCCAATGTGTGTGTAAATGCATTGAATGCATCACTATAGTCACAACTGATAGTCAGACACACCCTTTCACCTATCTCTCCACTGGGTCTCCACTAGATCTGACATGCAAGTAGTTAACTGTTGTATTTCTTCAGTTGCAAGTAAGACACTACTTGTGAATTAATTAAATAATTAATTCACTCATCTGTCACTAGTGTATCTTTAGTTAAAACTAGCACAACTGAGTTTAACTCATTTAACTGAGTTAAACTAAATAATAACTTCCATAACTACTCTTCCAACTCTGTTACAATTGTGTCACACTCAGTTACAACGAAGTCCATCATGCATGAGTCACCAACCAACCTTGCAACTCGTAATTCCTTCAACTAACTGGTTTTCCACATTAGTTAACTGAAATCAAGTGCTCCAAGAGAATAAGTTATTATTTATTGTTTGATTATCATTAAGGGCTAATAATAATCGACATGCATTCTATTTTTAGATATGAGATCTATAAATAGACTTCGCCCATGTTATAAAAATAGAAACTCATCTAAAGATAGAATTTTCTCAACCATCTAGAATCAACATCCTACTAATTTTAGAATATGATCACCACTCTAAAATAGACATATCACCTAAAAATAGCTTGCAGGCTCCACCTAGTGTAGGTGCTTAATTTTCATTAGGATCATCATCTTGTTGAATATAAACACTCCCTCTCAACAAGAAAGGGATTATCCTTCACCTCTATCCTATCTCTATGGTATTCGAATTTGCTCCTAGTGAGCACCTTCGTCAGAATATCTGCATCCTAATCTTCCGTAGGAATGTACCAAAGCAACATCATCTTCTGCTGCACACAATCTCTGATATGATGATACCAAATATCTATATGCTTATATCTATCATAAAACATAGGATTAATCGAGAGTTTCATGCAACTCTGATTATCACAATGAATCATTGTAGGATCTAAATGAGAACCGAACAAACCGACCCGGATCTTCCTCATCCAGATAGCCTCACATGTAGCTTGACTTGCTTCCACTCTGTTCTTCCGTCGAACTGAAAAATATTGCATCTCTCTGTTTCCTGCCATACCAAGAAAAAATTGTAGATCTGATACTAAATATCCCTCCTGATGTGCTCTTTTTTTCCATTAAGCTGCCCACCCAATCTGGATTCGTGAAGCCATGCAACCTCACCTCATTCATCTGTATGTACCACAAGCCATACTCAGATGTGCCCCTCAGGTATCTCAAGACATGCTTGCCCGCTTTCCAAAAGAGCTTGGTAGGCTTAACCATTGATTGACTAAGCTGGTTCACCGCATAGCATATGTCCGGTCTTGTGTTCACTAAATACATCAGCGAACCCACTAACTGTCGATAGAAAGTAGCATCCACTACCTCTCCAGATGTAGCGTCCTCTTTCCTCCAATTTCTTGGAAGAGGAGTATCCATGGGTTTGCGCCTCTCCCATGAAACTTATCGAGAATCTCCCCCAGAATCTCCCAAGCATGCTTTCCTTGTGCTTGAGACAGCAAATAGCTCCTTCTTCTCACCGCTGATATCGTCCAAGTAAATAATGAAGGCGGCCCAAATCCTTCATCTCTAACTCCTTTGCAATATCTGCCTTGCATGAGTGTAGCAACTACTCATCAACTGTTAGTATTAAATCATCGACATAAATTACAATGATTAAAAGCTTACCCTCCACCACAATCTGGTACAGGTTTGCATCCGCCTCACTCTTGGTGAAGCCAAGTCTAGTGACATAGATGTCGATCTGAGTGTACCAAGCACGGGGTGCTTGTTTCAACCCATACAATGCTGTTTTGAGCCTGCACACATGTGACTCATTGCTGAAGATCTCAAATCCTTCAAGCTACTTAATGTACACCTCTTCCTCAATGATCCCATTAAGGAACGCAGTCTTCACATCCATCTGATGAATGTGCCAACCCATCTGCGCTGAGAGAGCAAGGATGGTACTTATGGAAGAATACCATGTGATAGGTGCAAAGGTTTCTTCATAATCAATCCCCTCGATCTGTGAGAAGCCCTGGGAAAAAAATCTTGCCTTATACTTCTCAACACTCCCATCAACAACTTGCTTTACCTTGTAGATCCATCTTGAACCTACCACTGATTTATCAATCGGCCTTGGAACAATTTCCCAAGCACTGTTTCTGACAATGGAGTCATACTCTTCCACCATGGAATCTACCGATGTTGGCTCCTGCACTGCTTCTTGAAAATAAGATGGCTCTGTCACAATAAATTTTCTCATGAGTTCCATTCGGTGAGGAGACTGTCTCTGTCTGCGATGTGAAGTAGGGGCTCCTACATTCTGTGCTGCATCAAGCTTCAGCCTCTCAGCTTCTATGGTACGCCTTCTGGCAGTTCTGATGTTTGGCTCTACGTGAGTGGAATCCTCCACTCCATGATCCTAATCATGTGGCTAATCCACATCTTGAGGCTCATCTTTCAGAACAAGTAGTTCCTCCTCTGCATGTAAGTATAGCTCCCTCTCAAGCGACAACTTCATGGCTTTCTCCTCATTGAATTTTATATCCCGTCGCACCATAGTCATTCGACTGTTTGGAAAATACACATGATAATTATGGGGTGTTTCTGTGTAACCCACAAATATCCCAACTTTTGCAGTTGGCTCCAGCTTCTTCCTGGCATTCTTGGTCACATAAACATAAACAAATGAGCCAAAAATTTTAAAGTGAGAAACATCCAGTTTCTTACCAGTTAAAGCTTCTTCAGGTGTACTCATGCCAAGTACTCTATGAGGACAATGGTTTTGCACATAAACCACAGTGTTGCATGCTTTCGTCCACAAGTGCATTGGTAGGACCTGATCATGCAACATAGCTCGTACAACACCCACGATCATTTTGTTCTTCCTCTCTACAACCCCATTCTGTTATGGGTTATGAGGTGCTATGAGTTCTCTTCAAATTCCTTATTTGCTACAAATTTTTTTGAATTCGTTCGAGATATATTCACCACCATTATCACTCCGCAGAGCCTTTACTTGCTTCCCCAACTCTTTCTCCACCAATGCTTTAAACTCACAGAACTTTGAGAATGCTTGATCTTTCTTCTACATGAAGAAGATCCAGCATCTACGAGAATATTCATAAAAAAAAATAACATAATACTTGTGTTTTGCTGTTGAAGCAACCGAGAATGGCCCACACACTTTTGTGTGAACTCTCTCTAGGATCACCGAAGCACGATTCTCCTTTTCATGAAAGGTGGTCTTCATAAAATTACCCATATTACATCCCTTACACTTATCTATCTATGCAACTGTACCCTTGGTAATTCCAGTAGAAATACACTGCAAAATCTTCAGGGCGCCATGGTGAAGATGTCCCAATCGCCTGTTCCATAATTTTCCCTCATCCTGGCTCACCACTTCTTCTTCTTTGCCCACCATTGTAGTGCAACCATCTACCTCCAGCTTGTAGATATTCTTAACTCAAATCCGTATCCTCTTGGTTTTACCCATTTTTTTATGTTGCAGGAAGGCTTTTCCATCGCTGAAAACAATGTCATAACCTCTGTCCTCCAACATCGCGACTGAGACCAAGTTATTCTTTAGACTTGGAACATGCGTAACATCTTTCAACAGAAATGGTTTACCTGACTCCCTCTTGAAGGTAATGGTACAAATTTCGGTTGCACTGTATCATCCATCGTCATCCATATCTACATGCATTTTGAGATCTTTCTCCTCCAAGTCGTTGAAAAACTCCTTATCTCCTGTCATGTGGAAGGAAGCACCACTATCAAGATACCACACCGATCCCATTGCGCTTGAAACCAAGCATACGATAAAAGAGAAATCAAGTTCAAATTGTGAGGAAAGGCCTCACGAGCTACAGCTCCAGTAGCCTTCTTGTTCTTCTTTTTCCATGGGAAGTTAGTGGCGAGATGCCCATGTTTGTGACAGTGAAAACAATTCACCTTGGAAAAATCTAGCTTCTTTCCTTTAGCCTCAGATTTTGGATGGGGTTTCTTCCCCTTCCTTTTCCTTGCTTTGGTAGCCAAAGAAAAATCCTCTTCATCATCATGTTTTGATGAAGATCCATCCCTGGTACTCCTCCTTATCTCCTCCTGCACTAGATCCGATCAAAGTTGCTCCCAATCCGACAGTTTCTCCTTTCCATTGACAGAGTCTTAATAACTATGCCAAATATTTGGAAGTCCAAGGAGAGCCAAGCTCACCAATTCATCATCAGAAAATGTAATTCCCACACTCCCTAGATCATCCCTATATTGGATAAACTTCGTGAGATACTTTGGAATACTGCCGCCCTTCTCCATTTTGATTTTTCTGAATTTATCATTTAGTGCCAACTTCCTATGGTCGCTACTACTTTGAAAAAGATCTGTCAAAGCCTTCCACATTGCAAATGGAGTGGATTTCCCGTGAAGGATTGACACAATATGGTCTTTCACACCTTCCAACAGAAATCTTCTTGTCTTCGCTACTTTCTTTTGCAAGGCGTCAAGTAATGCAACATCCGTCGAAGTGGGCTTAGGAACATCACTATCGATGAACTCCTTCAAGCTATTATCTTCAAGCACCGCCCCCATCCTGTCCTTCCAGGCTATGTATTTCAAGCTGCCCTCGAGTGCATACTCCAACCACAACCTATTGAAAGCCATTTCAATGTTTACTCAACTGTCACACCAAGAAATTCTTGCAGCAAATTCGAATTGTTCCACCAACACAACTCAACACTGCTTCAATATTGCAGTCTCCCATGATTAACACTGCTCCGATACCATGTAGAAATTATATACAATATGCATGTATGTTACTGGAATCCCCTGATATAACAATTAAATCCATTTTTAAAAACAAAATTCTTCTACTCAATTCTTTGCAGAAATTAAATCGTCAATTGCAAACATATGAAGAAAAATCAATCGCACATAACAAGATGTTTTATCGGGAAAGCTTAAAGCTAAAAACCCCAACTATCATATATGATGTATATCATGGAATCATGAAACAATCTCATACAAATCTCAGCTCATAGAGCTCTTAGTACAATATACAATCGTCTCACATTGTCATACAAAAATTGGTTCACACATGCACCAATTCTATCAGCTTCCGATACTCGCTCCATCGCGTGTTACCTACTAAAGAAGATCCTCAATGAATTCAATCTTGCCTTGATTTACCGTAAAATCCCCATTGTAAACTCCAATGTCTGCGTATATGCATTGAATGCATCACTATAGTCACAATTGATACTCAAACACACCCTTTCACCTATATCTCTATTGGGTCTCCACTGGATTTGACATGCAAGTAGTTAACTGTTGTATTTCTTGAGTTGCAAGTAATACACTAGTTGTGAATTAATCAAATAATTAATTTACTCATCTTCACTAGTGTATATTTAGTTACAGCAAGCACAACCGAGTTAAACTAAATAAGAAATCCCGAAACTACTCTTCCAACTCTGTTACAATTGTGAAAGACCGCTACAATGAATTCCATCATGTACGAGCCACCAACCAACCTTGAAACTGCATCTCTTCAACTAACCTTGTCGCTAACACATCGCTTAACTAAAATTAAGTTTTCCAAGAGAATTATTGTTTTATCAGTTCTGACATCATCGCATTTTATGGCTAATAATAATTGACATGCATTCTATTTTTAGATATACGATATATAAATAGACTTCGCCCATGTTATAAAAATAGAAAATCATCTCAAGATATAATTTTCTCAACCATATAGAATCAACATCTTGCTAAATTTAGAATATGCTCACCATTCTAAAAATAGACATACACCTAAAAATAGCCTGCGGGCCCCACCTAGTGAAGGTGATTAATTTTCACTAGGATCATCATCTTCTTGAATATCAACAATAAAGGATGAACTGATAATGGTGCCATCGTGTCATATTCAATGCCTAAATGGTGGGAGACTTGGTACTCCTTGCTCTAATGGGGGGGAGGTCCAAAGAACACTTAGATCAATGGGGTCCCATTGGGTCCATTATGGTGTCGACTAGCTTGATCTTGGTGATATTTTTCGTTTTCTTGAGGAAGGAAGATTTTTATCAAATAAAATACGATCACATGCATAAAAGAAAGGGAAATAATAAGAGGTTTTTTTCCTTTAATTTAAATCTATGTGATCAATCAAACAAAAAATGTCGTTTTGTTTGTTTTGCATATGATACTCAAAAGCCTATATAGACCTACTTTTCCTTTCACTCTCAACATAATTGGGCCTTGTGAAGATATATCTTGATGCGTATGGGGGCTAATGTCCCAAAATAACTGGTGACGCCTTCCAGTAGCTGAAGAATCGACCAAGGTAATGATATGAGGATCAAGTGTTGCATGCACTATCACCTATAGGGAAGGATGCCCTAGTTTTGGCCAATAAAGTACTATCATACCATGTGAGCATTCGAGTCCTGATATTATTGGTAATCAGCTACTAGTACTGAGCACGAAATGGGTTAGGTAGCCCCAAAAAGTACCACACGCACTGGGCCTAATATTAACCCACTCTGAAATAGGTCTCTAGTAACGCTCGGGTATTCGTTTTGTGGGCAGATTGATGGATTTGAAGCTCCCTAAAACGTCAACATCTATGTTTCAAAATTTATTATGACCAGATGCCTACCCCTGATGGTCCTAGCCTGAAATATAATTTCTTTTGTGGCCTCTATGGGGATAATTTTGTGAGTTTGGTTAACGATTATTTTTAGAGAGTCTCAATTCTCCTTAGGGTGTGCTTTGGTGAAACAACTACAAGAAGATGATAAAGGTCCCAACACACTGGGTGCCTTTTGGTCCAATGCTTAACGATGCTTCATGTGTTATTTGGAGTGTAAAATCACAAGTGTTATGAGATGTGGATATGCGCTGATCCATTACAATTCTTTTCCAATTACCCTATGTGTGATTTTTCCTTGCAAAAAAAAATGATGTGCAGATTATAGGCCGCTTACACCTTGCCTAGTTAGACTATGTTTTCACTTTAGGGAGATGGAAAATTATCTTAGGAAATTTTTCATGTGCATACCCAGACTCACCGTGAGGTGCAAGGGTGGCAGAGATTACTTGATTTATTTTTGACAGTTTGGTCCTAGTCCCAATTCCTAATGAAAAATTGAACTAATATAATGTAGAAATTAGAAAACCTTGAATTAGCTAAATATATGTGGATATATGGGCCACTTAGTTTTATTCTAATTATGCTATGTGTTTTGTATCTTTGATCAGAAAATCATTTTTTTGGACATCATATGTGGATTCAAGGCCACTTACTTTTTCCTACTTAAACTATGTATGATTTGCAAAAATAAAAAACTAAAATTAAAACTACTTAGTTGCTAGGATAAATTCTATCAAGAGTCATAATCAGTCATGAAATATAAGAACATAGTGATGGAATTTTTTTTATGTGTTTCCAAGCACTTTAGAACTGAAAAAATAACAAAAATAAAGCAAAAATTAGCTTGTTGGCTTACCACATGAGTTATCTTCCCACAGGCGTGGAGCACGCCTCTGTCAGAGCGTAATGCACACGATCGAGTAGAATGAAAAAAAATGCCCTCTTATACTATGAAAAACTTTTCACTGAGTGTGATTGGAGATGCTAAGAGGATGCAGGGGTGATTTGTAGTAAATTGAGCAAGAAGAAGGACCCACATCAACAACCATTAACTCAACATAAAGAAGCCAGTGGAGTCATTATTCCTGTGGTAGTGTATTCGGCACATGGGCATACGAAATGCACTTTTCTTAGTAGCGAGGCTACTTACCTACATAAGAGTCACAGGACAAAATGTTTGTTAAAAGTTAGTGTAACAAATTCAACATGTAATAAGCTAAGTTAGAAATGAAAGATAAAATTTTACATAAAAAATAAAATAAAAACAAAACAACATGCATAAGATACATGCTCGATAGAGAAAACACACTAATAACTCAAAATTGAGAGCTTCTCCCTTTATTAGGTATTGGTGGTAATAGAAGATAGAATGTTAAGTCTCTTGTAGTGGATCCTTCGAGCTACGAAGCTCCAATATCCAAGACAAGGGGGTCTCTTCCCTTCAAGTTTTTAGCAAGCCTCTATTCCCTCTCAAAGGATGGTAGATCAAAAAACATGTGGTGAACTCCTCTCTCTTGGACTAAGATGTTGGGTGGCCAACAACTAAGCCCTTTCAATCCTCCTGCTGTTGGAAAACACAAGCTGTTTTTCTATAGAGAATTTTGGCCAGCATAACAATGTGTCTCCCATTCTTCTTCCAAAGGTTGGCTTTTATAGACCATTTTCAAATTCTCCCTTCTTCTCTTGGCCCAAGATGGATGGCGACACAAGAGTGGAGGTATGATTCCTTTGTGTGTTGCATTAAGGCCTCAAGGTGGCTCAAAGATGACTGTACTTGGTGGTAATGAGGAATATTCCTAACCAAATGTGCCAAGTGGTCCTGGATGTTGACATTTTGCCATCTACATGACCACACGACTATCGAAGGAATAGTCTCACTGTGTGCCAAAATTCGCCGCATTGTGTGCGACTATCGAAGTAATAGTCGCACTGTGTGCCAAAAGTCTTTGTTGCTCGTGCACTGTCCATAAATGTTTCCCTGAACCTTAGGAATAATTAAATTTTTGGCTTTCCCTAATGTATTCCTTCTGTGAAAATCTTTATATGTACCTTCTTCTTGACATTTTTAATGTCTTTTGCGTGTACAAGTTTCTAGTGTTAGCAATTGGTTTGATTATTTTTATAGTATATCATGTTTTGTGGTCCTTGGAGGATCTAGTGACCCAAGAACAACAACTACAAGTTATGTGATTTGTTGTGTGTGTAAAGAAAGGTCACTTTGTATGATTGAATGTTGGATACATTCAATATCTATAATTCTTGCCTATATAACGGGAAAATGTTGCATGCTATGTCTTCATCAGATGATATTTTTTTAATAGAATGATTCAGTATTGAGACTGCTTCTCTAGCACAAAAATTAAATGATAGTTTTTTAAGAATCATCGATCCTACAAATACATCGATAATGGTGAGAAACAATCATATCTTAAATGGATCATGTGGTAGCTAGAAGTTGGTGGTGAATAAAGAGCATAATTTATGAGATCTCAAAGTGGAGAGAAGTGTTGATGAAGACCATACCAGATAAGATGAAAGTGAAATATGTTTATGTTGCTTACTATAGTCCTTTGTAATGTAAACATTAAGGGAGGGTGTTATAATTAATGCCTACATTAGTAGTTTTGGTTTGTTGGAGATTGTTGAAATATTCTCTCAACTACAATCTCCAAGTTTAGAATTAGTTGGATTTGAATCTAACTATATAAATGCATTATATTTTATGGTGTGCAAACAAAATTCTTTGTTGATGAAATTTTTAGATATTGTCATAATTCATTATTCAATTTAATATGCAAATTTAGTTTGCAAAATGAATTATTATGCATTTTTTAAGAGAAACAATTATACAAAATTTTTATAATAATTACTTTGTAGATGCAAATTATAATTATAATAATTTATATTAATTTATTAATTTATTAATAATAAATAATAAATAATATAGATGAAATAGTATTAAAATAATAATTAACAATAATAATTAAAATATAAAGTAATAATCATTAGGGGAATTTTGAGGTCTAAAATGGGTCTCCTAAGAAAAATGTACAAACAAAATATACTTTATAAGAACCAATATGATTCAAGATGATGATGTCAACCATGGGAGATGATTCACCATTTTTTAAGTAAAAGGGTAAAAAGATTAAAAAATAATAAAATAATAAAACTACTTTTCCAACTTGTATTTTCAACTTCTCTCCTAAATTTTTAACTCAAATTTCGAGTGGGAGTACTCATTGGATGCAAAATTTAATTCCTCATCCAAGGAGCACCCATGTTGCATACTTTCAATGGATCTTGGTACACGAAAAATGTTAAATACATGAAAAAACTTGATTGCAATAACAATTTTAATGTATTTCTCATTTTTCGTGTAGCAGGATCCATCAAAATTATGCCACATGTGTACTCCTTAGACGAGGTATTAAATTTTGCATCTAACAAGTACTCCCGCTAAAAAATTGAGTAAAACATTTGGAAGATAAGTTGAAAATATGAGTTAAAAAGTAGTTTTTTCTTTTTTCCCTCTAAAATTTGATGATGTAATCAAATATTATTTTATTATTTCCACTATTATTTTATAATTTCCTTAGTAGGCCCATTTTAGACCTCAAAATTCCCCTAATGGTCCATGAGTTCTTGGATAGACAATGATCGAGTGTTCCATTAAGGCACTCCATTTGAATTCATCGGTACAATTCCCTGCCTGAGGAAAATGATATATTGTACATGATGAAGATGATGTCTTGCCAAAATTATATATATATATATATATAGTAATACAATTATAATTATAATGTTCTATATTATTTACTTAATTAATAATAAATATTATAGAAATAATAATAATAATAAGTTAAAAAAAAGATATAAATTATTAAATGAAACTAATAGAAAAGCTAAACCAAGAAAATGTTAGTTTTTATTATTATTATAAAAAGTGATATCTATGAATGAATTTTTCTACATGGATAGAGATAATGAATTCTATTAAATGAATGTGGAGAAGGGAATAATATATCTTTTTCTTGGGCAATTTGATATGCTAGAATTAGACATTGGCACCAGTAGTTGATTAAGGGCTCGATGGGCTCTTAGTTGTAATGACTAAAAGGTTGGTTGAGATGTGATTCAATCCCCACACATAGTTATGGTTGTTAATAAAAAGAGCTCAATGATTCTTTGTTCCCTTTGAAGTTAGTTTGAAGTTAGTTCTATTAAATAATTGAGGCATGATCGTCATAGCTTTTTATTATGCAACATCAAAATGAATATATATATATATATATATATATATATATATATATATATATATATATTTGTTTTTAATGAAGTAACTAGTTTTTATATTAATTTGGAGTTGGTTTCAAGACCAAAACCTTTCACATATGCAATTGGATTTTCATTTATGAAGATTAGAGATGTCCAAAACCTACACTTCCTACATTAGGAAAAATATAAATTTATATCTTCTACATATCCTCCAGAAAACTCATATGCAATTGGATTTTAGTTTACTAAGATTAGAGATTTCCAAAAAAAGTATACTTCCTCTTACACTTCCTACATAAAAAAAATTATAAATTGATATATTCTACATATCCTCCAGAAAACTCTAGAAATTAGGACATATTTGCATTGCGTATATTATATATGGGTTATTATACATTGCCTTTTTGACTGCCAGATTTACTTCATCATTTCCCATGTTTGCTTATTGAGTTTGAGTTTGATCCTAGAGTTCTTCACACAACCAAATTTTCACTGCGAAATTAAGCATTAAACAACCAAATTCGCACTGATGTAGATTAGTTAATACACCATCTTGCCTTATATCTAGGCAAAGCTACCATCTTCGAGCCATTAATTTATGCTTCAACCCCAATTCATTCACTTGCAATGTACCTCCATCTGACAAAATATTTGAATTCACAGTTGATTTCATTGAAATGGTTATTAATCTCCATTAAATCTCTATTTTAATTATTTTTGTAAATTTTTTTTGTGCAGATATCTAAACATACTTCCTGCTAGCATTTATTAACAACAAGATCACTCTTACATCTGTCCTGACCTGCCCTTGTTGATGAAACTTCACGCCATATGGATGGAATACTCCAGATCCCAATAAGATGATATAATCATCATTTGGGAAGGAAATTATTTTGAATTTTCTCGAGGCAAGGGAGTGGGATGATGCTAGGATGTCGGGTGAACTTCCTCGTTAGTCCTCCTCTACTAACATTTAATTCAAATAATTCTCCAGATCTTTGATTCTTAATTACTTGAATCATGGAATAAGAGAATAAGAGACATTAATTTCCTCCTTAATCAATATTCCTTGTTCTAAGATTTCTCCCTTATTTTCCCAGACATCCACCTTTGATTTTAGATGCCTTTTGAGATGATAAAATTCAATTCTATCAAATTTTCTCAATTGAATTTTTATTTAAGATTAATTTTATTGGCATTTGGAATTATGTTGAATGACTGTCATGGAATCCCCAAATATCAATACTCTTCAAATATTCTTTGAGATATCTAACTCTAATCCTTGCCATATTGCTAAAATTTTGGCTTTATTGTTAGAAGTGATTCCCAAGTCCCACGCATATTATAACTCAATTTATTTATCGAGGCGATAGATTTCCCCTCCCACTCCAGCCTCCCCTGAAACAATATTTACTTTTATCAGTTAAGGTTTTATGGATTTTTAACTTTGATTAACACATATTGGATTTACTAGTTGATCCATTACATATAGTATCAGAGAATGATTTCCACACTTGAGAATTATTATTTCATTTATAAAATATATTTCTCTAAAAATTTTATTATGATATGCTAGAGTTTCCAAACATGACTAAGGATATGGAAATAAATTCAAGAATAAAATTTAATAATCCTTAAATTGATTGAAAAAGAACTAGATTTTTTAGTCACTGGTGCATTTCCTAACATCCACTTCATTTAACAATGATTTGAACTAAGGTGAGTGGTTTGGCCTAGTTTTGGTTAAATTGATCCAGTGTGTATGGTTAACATTGGAAAATTACTCAATAATTTGTGGCTTTACAACTCTACCATATTAAAAAAATATCCTTAATGAAAAAATTTCGCTAATGAACTTGTGATCCATAAGTGAAAATTCAAGGCACCATGTATTGGTCATTATATATCTCAAAAAATGGCCTAAATATGGAATTTCCCTCCAATATTTTCAACCACAATGGCCAAACCCAATAGGAATGATCCCAAGTTATCTACATAATCTAACATGTGTTTTGGAGTTCTCCACGACTTGTTAATGTAGTTATAAATTTCGAATTTAAATAGATCCATAGGATTTAACCTATCCACCATGATGACTTTCTGTGTGTCTCCACTATTACCCATGAAAAGTATGGCATCAGATGAGAAACAAGGAAGTTATAAAGACATTCTTGTGAGAGTATTAAAAAAAACTAGTGCCCAAATTGGGTGTGTATGGCTCCCCAAGAAGAGGCCAACTAATTATCCATAACACTCAAATTGAATTAGATATTCTTCCTTCTTCTTATAGATATTTTTCTAAAGGAAAGACAGGGAGATAGCAGAGATTTTCTTCCATTTTTTTATTGAAGAAGCAGGAAGCTAATATAAATTTGGAAACATGTACAAAAACAAGTCATGAGTACATGTTAATGGGTTTCCTCGCCTAATTATTTACTATAATATCTATAGATGAGAGAAGGGAATTATAGTCCTCGGACATGTTGATAAAAATTTTTTTCTTCAAGGGAAAAAGACCAACATTGAAAGAAAATATTGTGGGGAACAAGAAAGACTCTCCTCATTTTATACAGGTGGTACTCCTATATTAATAAGTGGAATATTATTCTATAATTGGAAATAATTCATACTTATTAATGGGTGGTGATGATAGGATGTTGTCATATCCTACAAATGGAGCTCATATCAAGCATTTCGTTGATGTTGCTACATGATTAATTCAACCTTGATCATTCCTCTACTCTTGTTTCTTTATTTTCTTCCTGGTTATTTCTTGCTTTTATTTTGTTTAATTATTTTTCCCTTTTAATGTTGTTTTCATTGTTTGTATGATCCTTTTGAAAGTTTCACTTGAAATGTCTGATATATATCTTTCTAAAATATTTGTACAGAACAAAAATATAGTTGGGATGGTTGCATATCACAAAAGATGAAGACAAATATGTTGGCATTATGGCTAATGTGTTTTCCTTGATGGAAACATACTTGATAAATATGTCAACATTGTGGTAATATGATGATTGTGCGGACTTGAAAAAACGATACAGAGGTGATGGAAAAATGAGTGACAATTCATATATAGATAAATGTAAAATATGGAGTTTGGAAAAGTATACGTGGGTCCTATACAGAAGGGTCACATAAATACGCAGGTATTGAGAAGAAAATTCACGTACATAATCTACACAATGGTAATCTGGATACCAGGGGTCATTACCATGGTATTTTCCCATAGTAACGAGTGTGACAATGATTATTTGATCTCGTCAAATATTACCAACATAAATACTAAGGGATTGGTTGAGGCTAAAGCTATATAAGGAGATGGATATCAAAGTGTTAAGGGTGCAAGTATTGTGTTACATATGAATGATTTGATATGAAATAGGTGTGCACCAGGGAGCAAGGAGAAGACTCAGATCTGAAAAATCTAAAATATGTTGACATGCATGCTTATTTGATTTACTTGATTCGAATGTCTAATATTATGAACTGTGATGCTATGATCTAAACAGTTTATTAAGAAGTTGGTGGCCTTGACAATCAAGGTTGCGGAAAGTGAAATTGTATTTGCAGCAGTATTTTTTTTTCTTTTTTCAAATCTATACATATGTATGTTTGGGAATAATCACATACATACACAAATTCACATATGAAGGGTCACACATATTTTCTTCGAAATAAATTTTAGTTTGCGTAGATCTGTACGCGGGTGTGGTGCATGGAAAGCACGTACATACACTGATAATATTTATGAAAGTTGTGTACATAAACCAAGGTTTGATATGTTGTTTGATGCTTAAAGATATGATGATTGGTGTTCACAGTTGATGTTATCATGTTTACTTGTCTATCAATGATGTCTTTATCATGATTGAGATGACTTGGTTGAAGTGTGAATGAGTATATGATCTGTAATTGGTTCATAATATGTGATTTATTTTATGATATGTAGTTGATGAAATGGTCTATTAATGGTTCAGTGGCTAAATATTTAAGTATTCAATATTTTGAGAAATGTATGCAGGAGTTATATAGAGAAAGCACATACATACACAAGTTTTATTCATCACAGTCACATGCATAATTTGATATTTATTGTATCTGGTTGGGTTCTGCATTCAGTCAATTGATACTTCATAATTTCATTTGATCTACAGTGTGATATTCTATTACATTCAATGCTTTAGTTTGTTTGGATTTATGGTTGATATGGGTCCAGTTTGAAAATTTGATGAAAGGTGGACTGAAAATTTGTTTGATGATTGTTTGATAGATGGATCTAGCTTGAAACATTCTAAAAAGTGTTCCACAAGAAGATGAGGGTAGAAGCCTTTAGAAAGGGGTAGGAGCTCCCTTCCAGTAAGTGATAGAAAATGAGTGAAGGTTGTAGCCTTCTGCAGGTGGGTGTATGCATATTGGTTAGAGTCTGCACCAGTACAAGATTGTAAGAATTTTTCCTCTATAATAAAAGAAGAAGACAAATATGACGACAACAATGGTTTTCTCCCACATTGGGTTTCCACTTAAAATCCTAGTGTTCATATCTTTTGATATGTTTCTTGTGTTTTTATGATATATTTAATATTTAATGTTTCTTAATGAATGAATAATGAATTAATGATGCACTGGTTGAAGATGAACAGTTAATGAAATTAATGATAAATTATTTATCTCTATGTACACTAGTTTATTTAATCACAGTAGCGTACAAGCACTTGTTTCATTAATGATATTAGCATACATAAATCAGAATAAGAAATTGAAAAATGGAAGTGTGTAAAATAATGATTCACTCCCACCTCTAAGTATTTTTCCTAAAAATTGGTATCAAAGAAGGTCCCTCAGAAGAAGCTTTATCGCTTAAAGGGAGATCCATTAAGATGAGCAATCAAGAGGGAGTATTTTTTATCCAACCACCCTTGTTTAATGGAACTAACTTGGTTTTCTGGAAAGTTAGAATGTGAGAATATTTGTAGTCACTTGAAGCTGTGTTTAGGAAATCATTGAAGGATTCTATCAGTATCCATCCTCCATTCCCACAAATTATGGAGGGAAGAAACAATATGAGACTAATGCAAAGGCAGTCAATGCTCTCTTAGGAAGATTGGTAGAATCAAAATTCGTTAAGATTATGTAGTTGAATACAACAAAAGCTATATGGGACATGATTATCCAAAGCTATGAAGGTGACACTAAGTGTTATAGGTCAATTTTGGCATCACTCCCGAAACTTGGATCAGTACAATTAGGGTCTATCATACTCTAAATCAATTGCTACCTACCTTAAACAAGTCATCCATTTGTTGGTTTTTATCCATGAAAGTTTCACTTCTTGAAGTCAAGTTGAAATGCTCCATTGAGCCACCAATGCATGCGTAGAATGTAGTAAGTGCTTTGTATATCCCTTACTTCCATGCAAAGTTGCAGAGCACCTGGGCCCACTTAACAGTGCATTGGTCGACTCAGAGAGATTTTTTCAAAGGATTATGGGAATCTTCCCACTTTTTAGTGGCTTCTAGAAGTTGTTATAGCTATCATGTTCTTTGATAACCTCGAATATGAACACCCTGGAGCCATTAAATCACTTATCCCCCTATCCTATTGAACAAGGAAAATTCCTCATCCATTTATGGAAAATCCATTCAATGACCAATTAATGCCAAACTACCATCATTTCTTATAAATTGAGCACTGATCATAGTGCACATGAGAGCAAGAGTTTGAATTTGTAGAGTTATGCTGGTAATATTATAGCTCTTTGAGGTATTTTTTGCATGTAATGTTATGCTGCTGATGTGATGAGGATAGGACTGAAGCTGGAGCGAGTTAAAATCAAATCGAACCAACTGGTTGTAACTTCTCCTTCTACCTTGTAATAAAGAGATTTGTTCCTTTCCTAATACATGTGTTCATGCTTTTATATATGTATTTTCAAATGCAATCGATTTTGTTTGGTTCATATGAATAGATCATATTCCTTTATGTCATTTTCTATCTTCTGTTAGAAATTGCAAGTACCAATCAAGCGAGTTCAGTTTGATTGAGAGCGACGGAAGAGACAAAAGGGAGACAAAGAATAGCAAAGGATGACAATTAGGTGTTCTTATCTTATCTGTTTATCTTAAGGAAAAGGTCAATTGTATTTAGTATGTTGTTCTAAGTGCATCCACCAAACTTAGGGAAACTTATCTATCCGTAGGTTTGATTTCCTTAAAAATATTTCAAATATTTCACTAACTATCAAGGTGAATATCTTGATAAAATTGGGAAAAATTGAGGAAATATCATTGGGGGCAACATGCTCCCTAGATGAATTAGTCGCTTACACAAACTTGCTGCAAAAGTATAGAGCTATCTTCCCATGGGATTATTCAGAAATGCGAGGGATTAGTCCCACTATCATAGAGCACCATATTGACACCTAGCTTGACATACCACTAGTACGCGAGAAACAATGTCAATTGCACTCATCTAAGGCAGAAGTGATCAAGCAAGAAATCGACAAGCTTCACAAAGCCGAGTTTATTTACCTAATAGCTTACACATCGTGGGTTTCCAACCCTCTTCTCGTCATGAAAAAATAGGTCACCATTTGCATCTGTACTAATTTCTAATATTTGAACAAATCTTGTCCCAAAGAAAACTACCCTACCCCATTCATCGACCAAGTCATTGATGCTTGCACGGGTCATGAGGACATGTAATTCATGGCCAGATTCTTAGGGTATAACCAAATTCAAATTCGACATACTGATCGATACAAGACAACATTCACCACCCCTTGGGGTAAATTTGCATACTAGGTTATGCCATTAGGTCTTAAAAACTCTAGAGCCACCTTCCAGCCGGCCATGAACTATATCTTCCATGACCTAGCCCACCTTATCCTCACTTAATTGGATGACCTCAACGTACAATCCAAGAAGAGAAGCAATCATCTGGAGGATTTATGGTTGGTATTCCAAAGATGTTGACATTACAACCTGCACTTGAACCCTCTCAAGGGCATCTTCTACGTCAACACAGGTCGATTATTAAGATTTATAGTATCCCAAAAAGGGATCAGAGTGGACCCAATAAATTTCCAAGCCATCAAATAAGTGCCACCACCAAAAACCCTCAAGAAAATCCAAATGTTGTAGGGGAAAGCCAATTTCCTGAGACTCTTTATCCCAGATTATGCCACTTGTGCGTAAGGATTCCTGCACTTGCTCCATCAGGATATATCGTTTAAATGGGACGATCAAGCCCAACAATCATTTGAGGCACTAAAATACGCATTGTCTTCAGCCCCATTGATCAGCCCACCAAATTATGACAAAGATTACACCCTATACCTGTTTTCATCAAAGACCGCCATATCAGGGTTGTTAATTCAAGACGAACTCGATGGTAAAGAACACATAATTTATTATGTTAGTAAGAACTTATCATACCTCGCCTTAAGATATGAACCCAAAGAAAAAACATCCCTAGACCTTATACACGCAGTGCAAAAGCTTCGACACTACATTATCCTATGGACTACAACAGTCGTAGTAGCTATCAATCCCATGAGATACCTGCTAACCTGTTGTCTGATGAACCATAAATATGCTCGTTGGGTAGTCATACTATAGGAATTTTACCTACAGTTTAGCTCCCCCAAGAGAAAAAAAGCTTTGATATTAGTTGAGTTCATCACTGACCTCCCAAGTCAGACTAAAGGTTCTCTAGTCAATGATTCACTACTAGATTAACATCTATTTCTTATTTTTACGAACCCAAAATTTCAACTGTAAGTTCACTAATGATGACCGAAGGTGCATACGCCATCAGCCCCCCCCTGATACCTCCTTATGGGGGATGTACTTTACTGATGAGGCATCAATACCTTTCTGGCATCCAACGCCTCCTCGACCAAGGCAGAAAGCCACAGATGAATGTCTAGCGGGGGCTTGTGGCGGCCACCTCTGGCGAATGAATCTCGCCAAAAATATTTCTTCAGGAAGGCTATTTTTCCCACCTTATTTGCGACTCCATTCAGCAGATCAAAAGGTGTGTGGCAGTCCTCGATGCTTCACTCACAAGGCAAGAGAGAGCACCTCCTACTCCTCGCACACAGTCTCTCACACCAGCTCCCTTACGAAAATGGGGAAGAGCTTTTATGAGCTTTCAACCTGCGTCATTTGGAAATCACAAATACAGAATTGCTTGTATTTAATGGAGCTATTTTGCAAGTAAGTGGACTCCAAGGACACTATAATATACGACAAAAAATGCTAGGTTTCTATTAAATCTCATGTCATTGCATGATTAAATGTACCTAAGGAGTTGGTCTCCAATCGCTGGAAATCATTTAAAAAATGAAATATTCGAGGCTGTCTACATCACCTAGGATTCACACATGAATTCGCGTCACTATACTACCCCCAGTCCAATGGATAAGTAGAAGCTATCAACAAAATACTTAAAACAATGTTACAACATCTGATGAATAGCTACTAAAGATAGTGACACCACATGGTTTTCACCACCAATGTGCACTCAATGTGTGATTCAAAAACTCAACAAGATTGAACTTTCCAACTAGTATCAGCGGTACAATGACGTGATTCCCATCAAGGTAATCCCAACACATCTTTATAGAAAACTCGATGATACCTAACCTTTTGAACAATAATTGGTACAGATAGAACTCATCGATGAAAATTTACGAGAATCTCTTCAACATAATGAGGCACATAAAAAATGGGTATAAGCATCATTTGACCACAACGTCACCCCTTGCTCATTTATTGAGGGAGAGTTAGTCCTCTGCTACGATGTCGCGAAAGAGGCCCTAGGACCCAAGAATTTTGAAACATTATGGAAATGTTCCTACACCATAAAACATTTCCTCCTCAAGGGGGCATATATCCTGTCAGATCCTGACGGTACATGCCTAGCTAACCCCGTCAATGGGATATACCTCAAAAAATTTCACCCATAAGGACAGGATGTCTCAGCCTTAAAGATAAGATGCATGTAGAATAATATATTTTTAGATGATCACAATCATCAAAGACTTGTTCAAAAATTTCTCTGGTATCACAGATGGACCATCCCCCCCATCCGCTATTTTGGATTCGCTGATGGAGCCTCGTGATGGTCTCAAAATCTAGCAGCAGCTGCCTGGGCCATTTAATATCTTGACCGATCGCCATTATTCACCAATGGAGTATTCATAGGATCAACCACCAATAATTAGGCATAATATTATGCAGTCATCAGGTTGATGAGCAATGCATTCAACCAATTCATTCACCATATACATATCTATCTTGATTCCTAGATAGTGGTTTCGTAGTTAAAACAAGATTTTGAAGTATGGTATTGTCAACTATATATTTAGGAATTATTTGCATGCACAAATATTAAGTCATCAGTTTTATCATATTACATTCACACATATACCAAGAAATCAAAACCAGAAAATTGATCGAATAACTAATCACGTTCTAGACTAGAATGCATGTCGTATAAACTATCATCCATAGAAACACAAAAAAATGTAAAAAATAGATATCCATCATAGGTACATAACATCTATCAATAAAATAACCATAGACACGTCATCAGAGCCAAAAATAATAGATCTCACATATATATACCAAAAATGTGAGTCACAATGTACAATTCATGTCCCTAACCAAAATGTCAGTCCACAAATATGTCTACATATCATCAAAAGATAGGGAAGCATCCTCATATCGGGCGCTTTCTCGGAACATACAAAATCTCTAGGGCTAAGCCCTACCTAGTGGGTCCTGTGAACCCACAACTACACCAGGTGCCAGTATAGGTGCAGCCACCAAAACTGAAAGAACCATATGGCGCAATGTCGGGTGATGCACCCTCTCTCGAGCCATCAGAGTCTCGAGACATGTGTCAAACAAATCGTCAAAAAAACCCTGGGTCGACATACCCTGGGTCAATCTCTCCAATAGACCCCATGAGTCGGCTAAATATGTTGCCCGAGCATCTGGATACTAGACCCGAGCCTCAGTAGCATCTAGCTTCTCCTAAACCATCATCGCCCATGCCTTAGCCACCTTGGCGCAAGCAAGGAATGAAGCATCCCCCCCTGGCAGCGGCAACACTGGTGCCCTCCCCTGAAGGGCCAATGCTACCTCCCTGCCCCTCAACCTGGGCATGATCAGCCCCAATTGGGCCCCTCCTAAGTGGCTAATGCCCCACCAAGTGGGCAAGAGGATGCTCGGTTGCCCCTACATCTGCAAGAGAAGCAAGGATAGTGTCAGTATCACCATAACATAAATATAAATATACACATCATAAAATCCTCAAAAATGTAGAAAAACATCAAAGGTCATACCTGCTGGAATCCATACATAACCAGGCGGAAGGACCATATCCGGGACCCACCGGAAGTCCATCCCTGAGTAGGGGTAATCCAAGAACATTTGAGGGTTTTCCTAGAACCACGCCTCAAAGGTCGCATCCTAGTAGCGACCAACCTCCCCTCCTCCACTGTAAGGCATGACAGGTGCCCACCACCACATTTGTAAACCCCTGTGAGGACCAATGGGTACTAGAACGAAGGGTCTAAGCATCACCACCCTCTCGATCATAATATTGCATAAAATTCTCACATAGGTGAAGACCTTCGACCCCCCTCAAAATTTCCCTAGATTTGACACCATGCCATCATAAACATGGCGTGCGCAGTCATAAAAATGACCGGCTCAGAGCCGACGCATGAAACCAATATGAGGAATCAATTCCCTATTGGGAAACAATGACCCTTTCAAGAGAACTATCATCTCCAGGGCATACCGCTCAGCTAAGTCGGTCACTGACTCGATGTGTGACACACCCTTGTGTAAGCGGCTCATCATCGATGTGCTGCTCAACCCAGTGTCGGATACTCACCCTCCCAGAGGGAGTGGGTGTGGAAGCACCTCCCCCTGAGGCAATAAATTGGTCACAAAGTAAACATCCATCTCCGAATGGATGAAGACATCTCTACACCGCAAGACCATCACTCATCTTCTCTTGTTCCAACAACGGACCAGGAAATAGAGTAGGCTATCCTACAATCTCAGGATGTTGTTCTCTAGAAACTTCATCAAACCCCACTGCGCCAAGAGCCTCCATGCATTGGTATCATGAGCCATAGCAATGCAAATATCAGGCCAATACCGTTCACACCACAACATCTTGTTACCAGAGAAAAACCAAAATTAGTGACAAAAAAAATAAAAAATAAAATAAAGTCTTTTGCCCATCATTGCACCTCTTTTCTACACAAGCGCGATGTCTGCGTGTCTGTATCAAGAATATATGTGAAATTCATCGTGCAAAAGTGCTTCCAAGTGCGATAACCTTGCAGGAAATTTTCCCTCTCCAGGAGGTTTGCGTGGCTCTACCTCGATCGCTCGAGCAATCGATGCAAAAAAGAAGAAGGTAATCTGTAAAAATCAGATTTGTATGGACCTCCACAGGAAAAAACTGAAAAAAATAAAAATCAGGACGTTCAGGGGCCTACCTGACACTGACGGCGTGAATCCCTGGTACTCAGGCTGACCACAACGGCAAAAAAGGCTCGACATCAAGGGCTCAGCTATGACTACAGACTCTCAAATGACACAAATGAACTGAAATTAGCCATATTGGCCTATATATCAACCCTTTTCTCATTATTCAACATCCCATAACGAGAGCTCATAACGCCCAATTTCAGAACCGTAAGAAACAAAATGATCAACACCTCATCACGTTCAAAGTAGGCTTAACACATCCACGCCTCAGAAAAAGTCTTTTTTTTCTGTTACGATAGGTATGCCCTCTCTTATCTCTTTCCATTCAATTTTATTTTCAATATGTTTGAATAGAAAATATTCTTTTACTTGGGGTATTGGTTTAAGGTATTACAAGCATGAAAAATCACCTATTGCCCCAACCACTGAAGGTACAAGAGAATGTATCATTTTATCCCTCGTATGAAAGGCTCCCCAAAGAAGCTTTGCATATCTTGACATCATTTCTCCACAGAAATCAACCATAGGTTCTAGTCACCCAACCATGTTTGTCATCACCTCACCTCATACGTGATAAACATTCTTGCAGGTCAGTAGAGCCTCACCCTCCATGGCATTCGTCACTCAAGTAGACCATACACCAAAGATCTGGAGCCATGGCCATAACATCCAAGCCTGGGAATAAATTCACGTTCATTCATCCATCATACATAAATTCAAGTTCTACCCATGTCACGATAAAACCCCTTTCCCAGATTACCATTATCATAAGCAAGTCGAATATGCACCACTGCGTCTCGCACTTGGCTGACCACACCCCCATCAACATAGCCCATCTGCAACACTTTTCATCTGATTCACCACCCATGCATCGAGACCAACCAATGGGGCTGCCACCCTCAGCAAAACACCCTCCTCACACCATAGTGACAGATTATTTTCATGTTTATTGGGGAACCTGTCTCCGTGCTTGTACATCCAAACCCATTATATATTATTTTGGCAAGTGTACACAGATTTTTCAGGAGAGCAGTCCCACCCATCCACCCACATTTCTCACCTGGCAGCTGTTATCACCAAAATAGGACTTGATAGGCTTCTGGTTAGGCTACCTCAGTGTAACTATTTCAAGCTAGACTTTTAGTTGAGGCTTAGCCTCCTCAACCTGAGAGGGCTTTCTCACTAGGTTTAAGATTTTAAATTAAGGATTAGATGGCTAACTCTAGGAATAAATTGTATAAAAAGTGTATGATTGGTTGAAATAATTATCAACAAACATCTATTGGGCTATGGAGACTAGGTGTTTTCCCACAAAACATCAACATCAACTCATTATGGAAGTCAGGGCATTTCAGAGTTTTTTAGGTGTATCAGTGAAACAAAAACAGAGTGAACACAACACAGTTTACAAACATATGCAGAAAGTTAGAGCATTTTACAATGAATTCTAAGTAACATATGTTTATACCACTACAAATAGATAGATACAGAAAGCCATAGGAAGATCACACATTCTCTCTGAATCCTGAGTAGTAAGCTAATATCTATATTATGATAAAAACACACAGTTTGCTACAATGACATAATTTGCTTGTAATGAAAATTTTCCAACCTTGAGGAATTTGTTGTTCGAT